>JAMWET010000511.1:87500-100000 GCA_024036415.1 Prochilodus magdalenae | reverse complement strand
AACAGCAGCCGCAAGCTATTGCACCTCCATTGCTCTTTTGCTGTACCGGTTGCAAAGCAACAGAAGAGCATTTGATGTATGTAGAGTTTCACTCAGTACTGCAACAAGTCACCGGGTGGGTAGTGTGTGATCCGTAAGGGTTTAGAACGGACTCCTTCCTGAAGGACTTTGTGATTAGATACTAAGCTGATCAGTGTGTTAAACAGAGTAGACTGCAAAACTCTGCAGTGCTAAGGCCCTCCAGGATTAGAGTCCAACACACCTGGTATAGGAGATGTTCCCCAAATGTGTGAGACCAGGCGTTTACACATTGTTAGTAGGGATGCCATGATCACTGCAATACTGGTTTCCGTAGTATGCCAACACAGTAAAGGCTGCATACAAACAGTTCAACAAAATTCCAATTCTATGTTTTAGGTTTAAAAGTATGTGTTTAAAAGTTTTTGGGTTTTTTTCCCAAATAAGCATGTGCATTATACTGTGCTACTAAAATACACTATAGGTTTGTTATATAATATATATAATTTGTTATATAATATTTCTGTTGCAAGCATACTTGGGAAAAAATGTTGTGTCTTAACCAGGGATCATAAGCATGCAAACAACGAACAAATATGCCATGAAATATGTCTCATTTCAAATTGCAAATGCTTCTAAAATGCAAATGCTTTTCTGTTATAACTTGTTTTTAACTTAGGATTGTTCATGTTTAGCAGTTCATAATCTGGAAATGTTACACATAAGCACATAAAGAGAACGTGGTTAGTTCCACTTTAGTGAAAGCCTTGCAAATGTATTTATAGAGATCTGGTAAAGGTATTAGTTCATCATTTTCACAGTACTTTAAAGCAGCCTGGTTTATAATCATTGTTTATTAATGTTAATTATTTTATTCAGGCATTTAGCTGATGCTCTTATCCAGAGCAATGTATAAGGTTATTTGTTTTACAGGTAGGCCAGTGCAGTGTTGGACATGCCATGAACTCTTATTGGTGTAGCATCAGCATTTCCTACCTAGACTGGGATTCGAATCCCCGTCTTCCACATTGGGTCTTGGCTCTCTGGTGGGTGGTAGTGTTAACTGCTAAGCCACACCAACCACAGTCACCTTATAAAAATGTACTTGAGGCCAGTTCCACTAGGCAAGATAAATAAGCTTAGTCTGACAGACAGTAAAAGCTATTGAATGCCTTGTTTAGCCAATGAATGCCCTATAATATGACAATATCCTTGTTAAATTTATAACAATAGATTAAAAAAAACAACAACATTTAAACAAATAACACAAAGTATATATTCACTTCTTAACTGAACAAAAATCAGACATTAAGTGTCTTTTTGGTAAAAGTATGTGAACCCTGCTTTTAGGAACTGGTGAGACCCCCTCAAGCAGCAATAACCAAATGGTTCCTATGACTGTTGATCTGCTCTGTACATGAACTTGAAGGAATCTTGGCATATTCCTCTTTACAGAATTTCTTGAACTGGCTCTTATCAGTGGGCTTTCCTGCATAAACACCACACCTAAGAAAGTGCAGGGTTCACCCTCTGTTCGTGTACTGTTGAAGCGATACTGCCACAACCATGTTTGACAGTGGGGACAGAGTTCTTTTGCTAGAATGCGGTGTATAGTTTTGCTAAATATATCATCTTTCATTTAAGCCATGAAGAGCTTTTCCTCATCCATGCTGTCTTATCCATCAAAATAACATCTTTTCTGTAGTCTTCTGGCTCAGTAAGGTGGTCTGTAGGAAAGTAAACACTTAAAAATATTCCGCCTGGAGAGAAGTGTTTTATTTCTTCATGCCATCATTTTCATATAAAGTATTCTTGCTCAGAGTTTTTTCTGGTGATTTTCCAGGATATTATGCACCTTCATCTTGGAGCCACTTTTGTTAAATGACCACTCCTGGGAGGGAAAACACTAATGTTGAATTTTCTCCATATGTACATTTGTACCAGACTGGCTGCGTTAAGTCCAAATTTCTCGTAATAATCCTGGAACTTCTGTCACAGGCCCACAGAAATCTGAGAAACCTTTTGCTGAGATAAATGCATGTAATAAAGTTTTGTATATATATTTTTAATGGGGTTACATCAGCCTTAGCATCCAACTGGACCTTCTGACTGCCATCACCACCTGTACCAAACGGATAATTCTAGAGGGTCACATAGTTTTGCCAGCGAAAGTATTTAATACTGGATCCCTAACAGTTGGTCTTTTTTGTGTTACTGGGTTTCACAAACTTTCAAGCAAGACTGTAACTCTACGGTTAACTGTTAATTTACTAATTTACAAAAGAGCTTAATGAGAAATATTAAGTATGAAAACATTTATACCCTTTTATCAAAGCATACAAAGCATTACCCAAAATACACATCCCTGCCACCCTACTGCACATCACAGAAACAAATAGCACAGTACTGAAAATTTGCTTCTGCAACAGCCATATATGAATATGCCTGGTGTCCAAGACTGAACACACAGGGCTAGATTAGATTGGAAAGCAGATTGTAGCAGCAGAGGATCATTGGATAAATTAGAGCAGCCAAGCAGCCGCTGACTGAGTATTAGGGCCCCAGACTGTGGAGGAGTGGAGCAAGGGAGGGACATGCGTCTCCAGTGACGTTTGCCATTTCTTTCCTGTAGGCTGTGTGATTGGGTTCGGAGCAGCCTGGCTCTCCTGAGCACAGCACTTCCGCTCTTTATGGATTGAGTGGACAGGCGAAATGGCCCATTATTCCTGCTGGCAGAGGTTCGATACTTTTTTTGGAGAGGCTCATATATCTGATTGTGCTTCATATGGTCGCTACCAAAAAGAACAGAATGGAAATGGGGCTCCTGCCACAGAACTGCAGAAATTATAGATGGCAGGATACTGTGGTGCACTGGCTAAATAAAATCAAGCTCTTTCTGGAACAGAAATGCAGAGCAGAGTGGAACACACAGCAAAATGAATGTTCAAACTGAACTCAACTAAACTAATCTGGAATTTAACCAATTTAAGCTTATTTCTGCATGGCATTTGAGACATAAACCATCATTCAGAGTGGTGTGATGTGAAATACTCCATGTTTAAGAAACGAATTGAGCATAAATGTAGTCATTTTATTGATAATTGAAACACATCATCTGAGTTTTTGCCATTATTTTGTTGAATATTGTCATATATTTTTAAATGATACACGTTTCTCCCCCCCACTATGAATTGGGGGGTGGGGGTATGGAAAAATCTCTGCACCATCACAAAACACCAGCTCAGACATGAGCTAGTGCATGTATGACCATTTCATATATATAACAATAATTTTCTGTAAGGAAGCTTTAGGAGGCACTACACCCCTCAGAGACGTCTAACTCGTATCACCAACATTGCAACATTGTGAACGTTCAGACTTAAGTTTCTTTTATAGATAACTCTGAAATAAAAATTAAACAAACAAACAATCCAGGCATAAATACAGGGATATAACACAGGCATTAACTACTTCCATTGTTTTACATACAAATTTCAAGTATTTGAACATTAAAATCAAGCACCTGCAGCACAACCATTGTGTAAAATATATTCAGTGGAGTGTATCCAAACTTTTGGTTATGTGGGCTTCACTCACTTTTAATACAAATAAAAATTGTAGTTTGTATCCAAAGCTCAGTGATGGCTGACCAAACAATACCCATATTTACATTGTTCTGAGACTTCCTGCAGGTTTCCGAATCAGCCGGCAACTGAATCCCATGAGTCAGTAAAACACTATCCTAACTGAAATACAGAAATTACCATTTTTGGCCATATACGATAACCAGCTACCGCTCCAGCATTGCAACGTTCCCCAAAAAGACAATTGATATTTTGGCTGCATACAGACGCGAACAGTGATTGCATGAGTGATGGCATGACCTGTCACTCATAGTCACCTGCTCATCACAGCTCTGTGTGCATGCGTCTCCGGGGTGTTAAGGAGACGTGGCGTCCTCATGCAGTGGATTTAATTTCATGTAAATTGATCATTACTGGCCTCCAGGGTGCCACAGATACAAGAAAACAGTGGGGCGGTATTGTAATGAGCTGCTCAAAGCTGTAAACCCCAACACAAGCCCCCCTCCCCTCCAAACAACTCCGAAATCACGTCCACCACCGCACACCCCTTTTCCAAGCCACCATTAAAGTAACAAATTTGGATTTGAGAGAGCAATCACATGGATGCTTTTAAGATCAGACAGCAAGCGTGCTTAAGGATCGACCTGACAAACCTGTCTGGATCCACGGCGAGAAGCGTCATGTGGTTGGAACTACAAAATAAAAGGAAGTGCGGAATAGAAGACCAAAGGAACAAAGAGGAAACCTGAGCTTAACCCAACAACAGAATAAACCACAAGCACTTTGCACTTCCCTGTACATCTATACCTGTGGCATACCGCCTTGCAGTGCTTCTGAACCCTTACCCACCAAACACCACCTCTTCTGCTAACCATTCTCACCTAGTGACTCGCAACAGTCCCAACCTCGCCATCTTTGACTTACTAAGCACGCCCTCAAAAAGGTCTACGTAGGAAGGGTGTGGCTGATCAACTACATCTGGGGTAGTGGTGCAAGTCTGTGCACGTTTTAGTGAATACTGCGTAAATATCTGGAATAACGAAAGTTCGAGCTCTTTAAAAACATCTGAGGGAAGTAAATGTGTGTGTCAGACATTTTTCATGTCATGTTATTACTGGTGTATCCATCCCTGAGAGCCGAATCAAGGCTACAGCCATGGAAAGCAGCAGTGACATTTATTTAACCTGCATCAATATACTACAGCACGACCTCCCTATATCCCTAATGGTAAATCACCCCCCCCACACACACACACACACACACACACAGATTGACAGGACCTATAAATCACTGTCAGAGCACCAGGATGAGCCCATAGCGGGAGTTTATGAAAGGCAGTTTTGGGACTGCAAAACAATATTCATTTACCAAGGCCCCTGTCTTCTCCTGCCAGCTCTAAACGGAGAGAGATAAATATTTCTACTTAAAAGGCACCGAGCATCTCACCACAGCTCTGCTGCCAAGTCTCAACACCCCCTTGCACACCTGCCCCCTCCCCCTGACCTAAATAACCCACCACAATAATAAATAAATAACTAAATAAATTAATACATACATACATACACAAATGGAGTTGGGGGAGGGGGGTGTGGAGGTTCAATGTGGTGATTCCTGAGCAAGATTAGATCAGTCAGTGTAATGCAGGGTGTTTTTAAATCTGCCTTTCAATCATCATTTCCTTAATGGCTTGCCTCTGTTATTTTACAGAAAATGATGAGACAGCAGGAAACTGGCAATATAAAAAAATACAGAACAGAGCGAGAGAGAGACAGAGAAAGCGAGAGAGAGAGAGAGAGAGAAAGTGTGAGAGAGAGAGAGAGGTGTGTTTATGTTTGAAAAGAATAGATTCGGCTTTTATTTGAAGACATAGGCCACATATTCCATGGAGTTGTAGGAAAAAATAATAACTGGACCATTCAGACAGTCGCTTCTGTGCAGACAACAGCAGTTGAGGCAGGCAGCAGTGCACTTTAACAGTGAAAAGAGAGAGTGTTTGTAAAGACAGGCAGAGAATCCTCTGAGTAATCTCTCTCTCTCTCCGTCTCCCCCTCTCCCTCAAAATGCGCTCTTTATTGAATTAAGGCATCTCAGAATAACCCTGCTGTTCTCCTCTGGTAGTAATAAGTAGTCATGTTTTCATGCATCACTCTGTGTTCTTCACTTACTTGTACTCCTCCCTCCGCTCTCTCTTGCTCTTTCTCTGGCTCACTCTTTCTCTGTGACGGCGCTCTCGGACAGGGCAGCAGACAGGCTGAAAGAGAGAGAGAGAAACAGGAGGTCATGAACAGTCAATGAACAGAACAGGACTGCCCGCTCTTCCCAGACACCAGGACAGGACTGAATGAACACAATAGCGATATAACTACCAATGAAAGAACTGGAGACAAACGACAAGAAAGCAGACTCCTAGCAGGCAACTCTAACGAGGAGCATGCGCATGTGACAGAACAAGATGATCGTGCTCCTCAATGAACCGCACAGATTCTCTCCAAATCTATCTGATCTTCATCTCTCTCCTTATCTCTCTACTACTCTATATCTCTCTATACACAGTTTTTTTCCCAAACCTATCACAATGTGGGTCTACATGTTCCTCGATTCATCTTTCTTTCTTATCTCTCCATCTTCATCAATCTATCCAACATCTCTTTAGATTAGTGTGGCATTTTCCAATATTTTCCTATATGGGAAAAAAAAACAGGATTTTTTGCCAGGTGACTTTAACAGCCCTACTTGGACAGAACTAACCATTCTAGAAAGATCTCATTTAAACCCAACACAGCACAACAGTACAAGTAATATGGAGGATGTGCAATGGGAGAGGAGTACAGATACAATCAGGTACCGCCATACTGCAGTACAGATAAAAGAACTGAGCAGTGAATATTTAAATAAGTATACTGCAGCATAGATGTGTGTATTTGACTTTGAGCAGAGGAAAGTAGAGAGACTCTTATTCAGACAGATTAAGGTGTGGGATATACGGCGGTTCCACACACTGCCATGCGTGTAATGAAATGAAGCTGAGAGCAGAGAGATGTGAGAAGGCTTCTCTCTAGCTTCCATCTATTGATCTCCATCCATCTGTCTGTACATCTTTCTTCTCTTATCCCTGGCTCTCTAATCTATACATCTCTTTCTTTGTCCGTCTAGACTTCGCACCTGCATTCTCTCCATGTCCATCTCTCGTGCACTGTTTCTCTGGTATTAGTCTCTCTATTTCTCTCATCTTTACTGCTCCATCTTTTATCCCATTCCTAAGTCTCCATTTCTTTCTCTATTTCTTTTATCTATATCCGTGCAGTGCTCCATCTTTCATCTCTCTTTATCAGTATATCTCTTGCTCTCTCTGTCCATCAGTCTCTCATTTGCATTCGCTCAGTATCTCTGTTCTCCATTTCTTTCTCTTTATTCCTCTTATCCATCTATCCATTAATCTATCCATCCATCTATCCATCTACCTAGCTACCTACCTCTATGTACAGCTCTTTCTCTGGCTGGTTCTAAATGCCAGATTACTCTTTCTGATGATAGTAGGGACTGCTCTCGGCAGGCTGGTTCAGTTTGTGCTTTGCAGCAGCCAGACACACTTCTCAGTAGAGAGATGGTGTGTAGATAAAAGCCTGACCGCAGGGTTTCTAATAAAGCGCGGGCTGATTATGATTAGGAGTGTAAAATTGGGATTATTTTAGAAGAGACCCCCCTCAGACACGCTGCAACACACTGTTCAGCCCAACATGCGCAGCACGATGGAGCTAAATGACAGACACAGCTCATTAGTGCAAATGTCACTCATATGGGGGATAACAAAAGGGTCCCCTCTAAAGTATGTAACGCACCGCAGCAGCTATAATAGAAAGTTAAAGCAAACACTTTGGCTTTGGGGAAGTTAGTTTAACTCTTACCCTAATAAAGATTAATCTGGATTTTGAACAAAAAGAAAGACAGCGCTGAGAAAATTCCTGTTAAAGAATTTAAGACAAGAGAAGCGAAAGGAGGCTAGCAGCTTCCTCACCAACAGTAGCTCCATATCTCAAAAACCGTTTCAGTCATCTGAGTAATCCATTTTTTCCATGATAAAGATGACTTAAAATCTACAGTCATCACTTTAAAACCCCAAAGCAGGACAGTTTTCCTAATCTTTAAACCGGAAAGGAAGTATTCCTTGCATATCAAGCAGTAAAAACCCGCAGCATTATTTTTTTGGTTTTACTGAGCACCTCCTGGGACCGACTACAGCATATGCACAGACTGACGATGCTGAAATGATACATTGTGCAGCTCTACTTCACGGTCAGAATCTTCATTTACCAAGTACTAGATAAACAAGGTATTTGTCTTTGTGCAGCTGATAAATATATAAAATATAATAATATAATATAATATAATATAAATATAAAGAAAGATAGAGTAAAATCAAAACAAATATACAGTATATACAGTTTATTAGCTAGCTGCCATATATCAGACCCATTTTACTGGTGTGGTCGTATTCAAAGTAGAAATAAATGTGGGTTAACTGAAGGTGTTTAAAATTCACCGTACTATTACCTTCTATTATATCTGTACAGTTTATCTGACTGCTTGATGCTTAGGTGAAACCAAACTTCCAATAAAACTGAGACCACCTAAACCTGGTTTACAAGTTTATAACAGACATGGCCACGGCTGTAGTTCTCATTTAGACCCTTCAGAAACAAAAATGCTCCACAACAGTATATGTTAATACGTTAATATGAATAAAAAAGGTCACACAGAGACAGACTGCTATGCATTACATGGAACCAAACTGGGCCGTTGTGACGCCTGTCTCAGTGCGCCACAGAACAGAAATGAAATGAATGATGGCAGCACTGTGACGAGGCACAGTGGGAGAAAACCAAAAGCAATAAAGTTTAGATTAGTGCCTTAGCTGAATAACAAGCAATAGATGGATCGATTATAGAACTATCATCAGTTGCAGCCTTATTGTACGCACACAGAGGCGTGGCCCTCTGGATTTCTAAGCACCACTGGAATAACATTCATCATTAGGAGCGCTCGAGCAGCGTTTCCCTTCTCTCCAAACACACATTTTGTTAATGTGATGAGCTCATGCACATCCACAGACCCCTAAATCTTCCACTTCCACACCCCTCTCTGCCGCACAGGGACCCTGCGTCTAGCCAGTGGGTGTGCGCATGTGTGTGTGTGTGTGCACAGCAGGGAGAAGACTGAAGCGTTGGACCGGAGGAGCAGTTGCCCTAGACTGGGTGATGTCACACTCCTGATTTTGGAGGTGAAAGAGCCACATGGGAGCAAACAAGCTCAAACCTTCACAAGCGTTTCCAATCTTATCCATTCTGTCAGCTCAAAGCCAAGCCTCTCGGTTTGTGTGCATGCATGTGCTTGTTGCCAGTTCTCAGAACTTGGCCCCTTTTTTGTCCCACCAATGAGAACCAGATGTTTGTAGTCATGTTTCTGAATCCCCATCTCTCGTTTCTCTGCCGCACACACCCACACACGCAAAAGAGCTTAAAGGAATATTCCAGCACTCTTCAACCTGATCTCTATCCGTCACATCTGTCCTATTCAGCTAAAGAGGGATATATAGAAGGAAAGAGAATTTGTAGACGCAAAACTTAAGGACAGTAACTGATCACAGAGACACAACAATCATTCTATGTATGTCCGATTACAATTCTTTTAGAGACACATTGGTCCATGGCCGATATTAATTACCAGAAACTCGGCACAGTGTCGGCAAAATTAACATTTGAACCCAACAATACATTTCAAGCTCCTTTTATTAGCTCAGCATATTATTATTAATTTTACAATATCATTTGCTCTTTACCAGGCCAAACTGGAATACGATTTTAAACTCAAATAAATGTGTGCTGATTCATATCTGGGCCAATTCCGATTATCCATTCCTACAAATTATTCCTTCCGGTAACAAAGCTCTGTAATGCACTGCAGTTTAAATTCTTAATAACACTGAATGAATAAGAAATACATTCACTGCTTTGTTATATGCCTCTATGAAAACAATATCATTTATTCATGACACATTAAAATCAGACAGTTCCACTATATAGATTTTTTCTTTTTGCACTTTAGAAATAGTTTTGTAAGCTTTACATTTTATTCACAGACTTTAATTTAGAGTATAATATATTTAGGGGGTTGAAGACTTGAGCTGGGTTGAGTTTATGCCCTTGTATGCCCTTGCAGACAATTTCTGTGATCCGTTTCTGTTGTCAAACAAGTAGGACGGTATAAAATGACGCGACATCTGCTACTCAAACCACATGAAAGTAATGGGATTTTTCTTACAATCTCTTTTCTTTCAACAAGTTTTCATTCAGCATTGGTCCATGTCCTAAATCAGCCCTGATATGTGGTTTAGCTTTACAACATGGACCTTATTACCTCCCATCCGCTGTCATGCTTGTTAAACCGATACAGCCGAGCAGCAGCTTTCTATTTATGAAATGGCTTCCATGTATCAGTGGACGTTAGACTAGAGCACGTGGTCATGATTTAGCAGTTTTACTACGTAAACAAGGAATCTGTAAAGGCGTAAACATCTGATTTACTACCTACCAAACCACACAAACACAGCAATAGCTTCTAACAAAGCTTCTGACCAGAAGGCAGGCCTTTGCCCAGCTTAAGCAGTCAAGGCCGCAGTGACTGTGGTGAAATGGGTCACTGCAGAAAAGTGCCACAGTTCTCAATTAAAAGAATTACCAATTTGTCATCATCAGTGTGTGCTGGTAGTGTGGAAAAGCTGCTCTTTTATTTCCTCACGAAATCACAAGCCTATTTGGACAGCAAGCCAGAAGTGGAATAATAAGATTACTTTTTCCAAGAATTTATAAGCAACAAATAATCTCATTACAGCACCCCAACGCTGCTTCTGACAGAAGCCAGTGGGCAGGTTCTGAAGCAACTGCTCAATGGCTTCAGCTATAGGAGATTTTCGACTTCGGTAAGCACAGGGAAACCCATCAGCAGCAGACCAAGATGAGATTCATTAAGTTACTTCATTAACAGAAGCAAATGTCCATTTTAGATCCCAATTCAGAGTGAGCGGCATGAAAGACACTGGGCACACAAACACACGCACACTGACATATACAGTGCGGCTGACATAGGGTTTCTCTGCACTCCAAGAGAGAGGAAGTGAGGCAGAAAAGCAGACTCCATGGGGAAAGTGCTTCCATTCAGACCTATCAGGAGCTATTCCTGCACCTAAAAGGTATTGATTTCTGGTTTATGCTTTAAGAGACGAGGGTGGCTTGAATCGACTTATAAAACCTGTCCGGAGGGAAGGGAGCACATGGTTGCTCCATTAATCTGCCCCCAAAGCTGAGATCGGTCTGGTTTTGGCTTATAGCACAACGCTACTCTCAAAAAAATAAAAGCCACACCACCCAGAACTGGCAGGCACATCAAACCTGCCGTTACCACACATAAAGCACCCGTATTACGGCCGTGCCACCAGAGGACGGATGCCGCTGGCGAAGAAAGTACGAGGCCATTCTCTGTCATACCACAGCTTCTGAGCCGCCTTCCGGCCGCCCCCTCAAAAAGAAGAACGAAAAAAAAAAAAGAATTATAATAAAAAATGGTGGGTGAAAGAAAGAAGGAGTGATATACACTGTAGCGCTGGACCACAAAAAACCATATGAGGGTGACGTGAGGTTGGGAGATGGACCAAAATCTCCTCCCTCACTGCTCGAGTTAAACCTCAATATAACACAGACTGGGAACGCTACACTCGCTGCTGGAAGCCACGATCACACATATGCTTTGGATGGCCTGACGGAATAACCAAACCGTCTGATGTGCTCCCGCTCCTTCGTTCCCTCCTCCACACACACATCTGCAGAAGGGAGCATGTGAGGTTAACAGTGTTGGCCAGGTCGCAACAGAGTGAGTGGAGGTGATCGAGTAGAGAGGTTCAGGTTTCTAATAATATCTCCAACACAACCCCCACAACCCTGGAACTCTTAAAGAGGGACCAACAAAGGGTTCTGTACACAATGCCATAATAGAACTACCTGTGGTTCCCTAAAGAACCTTTCAATTTTTAATGAATGACATACGAGTGTGATAACCCTTGTCAAGTTGAAGTACCTTCACCATACTATATTTAAATGATCTTCCTAGAACCTAACATGTGGGTTCTTTAAACTTTAAAAATGGCACTAAAAAAAGGTTCTTCTGATTCACACATTCTAATTCAGTTTGTACATTTCTTCAGAATTTATTACTGAGCTGTGGAGAGGTCACGAATGCTCTGATGTTCTTTTCAGAGGAACACTTCAGATTTCTTTACAATGGTGCTGGTAGGAACCCGGGGGCACCACGTATACAACACAAGTAACTTTATTTACTATTCAAAAACACAAGATACGTTAAACCATAACCTTATCAATACTTCTTAGACATCAGGCAGCATATTAATAACCATTTCACGTCACAGCTTTCTGTGAGGGAGCTTTTAGAAGCATTAAGCTCTTCAGACGTCTGGTTCCCATCACCACCACTGTAAACAATTAAGGCTCTGGACGTTTTCCTAGAGCGGCATTCCACATCACTCTGCAAGACTTTGTTTACATCAGTGAATGAATTATGCATGAATTTTAATTCACCTTAGAAGCATCCAAAAGGTTCTGCAGTGCCTTTCTGGCACCTTCATTTGAAAGAGTATAATCTGCTTCAAAAGCTAATCTTCAGAACCGGCCACGGATTCCTTCAGAAGCAGTGCGTGGCCCCCTAATTTGACATTTTGCCCTTTCAGGAACCTCATTCAAAAATTCTAAACAAGACCCTCTGCCTTTCTGATT
Organism: Prochilodus magdalenae; assembly: GCA_024036415.1. Lineage (NCBI taxonomy): Eukaryota > Metazoa > Chordata > Actinopteri > Characiformes > Prochilodontidae > Prochilodus > Prochilodus magdalenae. The sequence continues at coordinate 87,558 of JAMWET010000511.1, read as the reverse complement.
GGTGCGGTCACCCATACATCCATCTCACTCTCTGCTTCTCAAGTGTTAAACAACACCA
>JAMWET010000511.1:77500-82500 GCA_024036415.1 Prochilodus magdalenae | reverse complement strand
AGCTTTAAACCAAGGTGATCAGAAACAGCACCTAAAACAGAGAAAGGCTACTGCACAGAGAGAGCAACAGAAAGTCACAGTCTATTAACACCACCAGATACTACATCTGTAAAAGACAAGCAGACATAAGAAACTGATTTCAATGCAAGATATTAAAGTAATATGCAGGCAAATGAGCAAAGACATTAATTCAACCATATGTCAACACATTGTATAACAATCATTTAAAGGTACAGTATATAAGAATATGACGTTGGTGTGCTGGAATTTGATGAATGTGAACTGCTAGGAGTCACTCCGTAAAACCTAAAGTAGCAATTCAACAACAAGGGTTTTCACACCGTATCGTACATCTTTACATATTAAGATCACACACACACTCAACAGTTCGGACTGGTTCCATGTTTAGGTCTCAAAAGCAACATCAGTATGAAAATATGTATATGACAATATACACAATCTTGTGACATAATGTATTATAATATAATCCACTGCATAAAAAACAATTGGTGCTGGGTTGCGTACCTAAAGTACTTTCATTAGATTAAATTAAACGCAATTCTCACCCAAACCCTTATAGGACCCGTTCGGGGAAACAGCAGGGCAACCCAACACGTGGGTTGTGCTAGTGTGCATGCTAATCATCACACTGTGGGAGTGTTATCCCTGAAACATGAAGCTCTATTTTATACACGGGGTACATGTGAAGTATTCACTAAAACAAACTAACAGATGGACATGCATGTACCTGAGGAGATGAGTGCACCACAAAAAGCAGAACTCTGCGACCCTGATCCATTTGGATTGAATTTAATGCATGTTCTATAGTACTACAGGGCATCAACCAGCAGCCTCTGAACAGCAAAGTCGCAAGCTAAAATGACTCGGAGATGGTGCCAGAGTTTACTGATCAGCAGGTCTCGGTTTATTGGTCTGAGGTCGTACAAAGCAGGTCTGATTAAACCTCACTTGAGTTCAAACACCGTCCACCCTGCTTAACTTAGCACAGATCAGCAAACACTGCTATACCTCAAGCTTTCAGTCATCAGCGTGCTAGTATTTGGATCTGAAAATGTGGTCGAAGCTTAAAGATGAAACTGGATGATGAGAAGTCAGATTACAAACCAAACTGCAAGGTAAACATTTCCCATGCATGCTGTGGCAATATGTTTTGGTTTCAGTGATTATTTTTATGCTCAGTTTTCTGCATCCCCTGCCTTTCTACATCTCATACATATAAGTGAATTACTGGTTGCACTCCTGTCACACTCATTGCTCTGGAATGGGTCCGTGGTGAGCGGATTCACCCCCCCCCCCCCCAAAACATCAGTTTTGATTAATTTGGTGGATTCACTCAAAACCCACAGTGTTCAAACTAAAAGGAAAGACTGACCCTATAACTTCAACAGCTTCTTATTCTGACTCTCCCTTCCACCCTGAATGGTCCAGCAGGTACAGGTGCCAGGAAGTACCATTCTACCATTTAAGGAAGAACAGGAAATTTAGAAGAGAACCTGGCAAGACAAGCTTCAGCTTCATTTGGGACTTGTCTGTCTTCTCAGTGCAAATTTTCCATACTGGTGAATCAGATCTTTCTTTAATACACACTACAGTATTCGAGCGGCTTTTAAAAAGTGAGCCCATCTGTTATATGTGCTGACCGTTCCGCAAAAAGGATGTTTAGAAAAACTGAGGAGAGGAAGAATGCTAAACAGTTATCAAAAGAAAAAGGTCTGAAAAGCATCAAAGCTTCATGGCAGAACTATTTTAAGGTGAGCTCATTTACCAAACATTTTCTGGTCTATGGCATTACATTCATGAACTGCAGGAGCCACAGGCCGGAAGAGATCAAGTAGCGAAAGACCAGATCAAAGTAGCTTGCTTTATCTGCTCTGGAGATGCGGCTCTGTATTAGCTAAAGCTTATTCACAGTCTGTCAATAATCTACCAGCTGCACAGATACCGAAAGCAGGACAGAGAGTTTCAAAGGCATCACAGGCAATTTAAAACTCAGGCGCTTTCGGTTTCATTGCTTAGTGAGCTGTTGAGCAGATTCAGTTAAAGCACTTAATGTGTGCTGTACACTAATTACAGCAGTGCCTTTACTTTCCCCTAAATGTCAACACACGCTTTTGTGATTTCTCGTTTGTAGTTAAGTAGGTTGAGCAGAATACAAAAGGAGGAGGGAGAGGGGGAGAGAGAGAGAGAGAGAGAGGGGGGAAGAGAGAGAGAGAGAGAGAGAGAGAGAGACAGGGGGAAGAGAGAGAGAGAGAGAGAGAGAGAGAGAGAGAGAGAGAGAGAGAGAGAGAGAGAGAGAGAGAGAGAGAGAGAGAGAGAGAGAGAGAGAGAGAGAGAGAGAGAGAGAGAGAGAGAGAGATATTGATGAGTAAAGCTCGTCTCACTCAGACACAAGCACAGTTCAGGTTCCTGGTGTGAGATGGACACATTTGGCACAGTGGGACCATATTGCAGATACACATGCACACACACAGTGCTGGTCCACTAGGCAAGACCCTGAGTGCCTCGTACAGCAGGGATACCTGGTACCTGCAGTAACACAGGCCCACATGTTCTCATTGTAGGTAACACAGACTAACTGAAATACATGCCATGGTTTGTTCCACCATCTGAACGATAATCTTATGACACCAACACCACCTCCACCACCACAATGGGGTGGGAGGGAGGATTGATCCTGTGCAGGTTCACTCTAGCATACTGGTGACCAGTGGCCTTGCGCACACAGGCACACAGTGGAGAAAAACAGAAAAGAGATCAAACAGAAAGGCCTCGTTTTAACACCAGCAAAAGTCAAATATTTAAAAGAACATGTGATTAACTTTAGGTTTCTTGTTGGGAATATGTTAAACACAGAAGCACGGGAGCACTATTCTATACTACTGTCACAATATACTGTCTATGGTCTGTCCCCTTCTCTCTCACTGGGACACCTACAGATGTAGTGTACCTTAGCATGGCATCGGGCTGCCATGTTAGTTAACGCAACAAGTCAGGCGTCATGGCACTAAGTTGTAGAACTTCCTAATGACGTCCTGCGATAATTCATCTCATACAGCTTGAATATTCTCTCCCAGTTCCTGCAAATTTTGTGGTTGGGGTGTAGGTGGAGTGACACCAGGTTTTCTGGACATGTGACAAACCTCATTTTTGCCCTGACAACAGTCACTGAAGATGACACGCTGCCATTTTGAGTCACCCCACGACAGTCTGGCACGACACCACTGCAGTCTTTGGCGATGCTGACGTGGTTTTAAGGGCAGTAGTCATAACTGTGTTCATGTACTCCTAGGTCGTCCAGCTGTCTACCAATGGTGCAGCCACTAACAGGATGACATATGGAGGGCATCACTGCTCGCTGGAAGTCCACAATTGTGGCTGCTGGGTAAGTCAGGTACAGCGATAAGGCGTGTCCTTGCTCACAACACATGCGTGGCCAAGCGTGAACCCTTTGATCATTTGCATGTCTCACGATGTCACACCTGCCCACCGAGTGGGTAAATTCTTTCCGGGTGCAACTATTCGTTTGATAGGTGTATATTTTGGTTCAAAGAAAAAAGGTAGGCCATTACACATCCTGGCTTGTAATACCTGTAAGAAGACTACAGGAATAAACCAAACACACTGTGAAAATAGCATGCATCAATCCTTAGATCACCTCACACTCATACTTTCCACCAGGGAACCCTCTGCCACAATTCAAACCCTACAAGTACACAAACTAAAACTTGCAGGACTTGCACAGCACCCTTCCTCATAAAACTGGCAGTCACTTGAGATATGCTGCTACGGTTATATGTTGCGCTGTCCATCTCTAATCAGACAGATGTTACTGCGTACAAACAAGGTCAAACTGGCTTGGACATGAATACAGATTATCCTCTTTCCAAGCTTCTAAAAGCTGTGAGAGGTGGAGCGAGCCAAAAGTGTAAGAGGCAACAAGACAGCGGAAACCTCTGATAGAAAAGGCACTGCCCCAAACCGACTACGTTCAGGTAAGTCTTTCCATAGCGCTGTAGGCTTGACCTGAACTTGAACTAGTCGTAAAACGTGGTCACTTCGGTTGCCAGGCGATCCGGGCCTCAGTCCCACCCCCGTCTAAAGCAGTTCAGCAGAGCTGCTCCCAGAAGAACTGAATAGAAACCCACTCTGTTTGGAACCACATCAGAAGGGCAGGAGGACGCTTGCCAAAGGTCAGCTGGGGTCAGAGTGCTAATGCCATCAGATTACTCACACTTTGTCTCTGTGATGACTGTAACAGGAGCCAACACCTCCTAGCTACTGAGCCGCCTGCATTTTGCAGACAACCATGTTCACGTAAGCTCATCTGCTTAGCCTGGAGAACAGCTGTGGTCAGCTTTCGCCGTTTTTGATATTAAGCAAAGTGATTCAGGTGAAAACTGTGTTCTTACTTTTGAAACATTCTGTTTAAACTTTAGTGGTTTGGATTAAGTGATCCAGAGTGGTTAGCTGTAAAATAGTTAATTCCAGAGAAACTTACTGATGTACTTCATACAGTGGCCGTGATGGGAACCAGAAGTCCAATCTTGACCACACAAATATAATCAATTCGGTAATCTATATTAACTATATGGCACGTGGTTTGTGTACTTCGTCCACCACCGATACCTGTTCATTTTTGTTAAAGCTGTAGACAGTTTTGAAAAAGGTACAAGCGGTAGGAGGCAGGGAGTCGACAGAGTTAGGTAGAATTTAAACATTGTTCTAGTTTTCTGAACATCCTGTTCACACACATCAGTCATGGAGCACACTGAGAAATGAAGAGCAAGTGGCTGAAAGACTGGAAGGAAACCAAGAAGAAACATGGCATACAGTCTTTCACTTTCTCCAGCAGATCAACGTGTCATAGCCAGCCAAAACATTCTACACCATGTTATTTAGTTTAGCCAGAACTAGGGCCTGGATGATTTTTAAAAATCCTTAACAGCCCTAATGTTTATGAAATGAACAGAAATAAAAAT
>JAMWET010000511.1:0-72500 GCA_024036415.1 Prochilodus magdalenae | reverse complement strand
CCAGTGTACGGTAAAACAGCGTGCAGTCAACAGCTTTGTGGCTGATCCGATGCTACTACAAACCTGAAGAAGGTTCTGAATTTTATTTAAGGTTCTTCTACTCTTTAACCTTGTTTAAGTTTACGTTGGAGTTTCCAGAACTCCAGCAGAACCACTAGCATAGAATCCCAGACCCCCCCACCGAGTCCAACTTAATGTGTCTGGCTGGAAGGCCCTTATCAGAAGTTCAGGTCTAAACTGCAAAGCCTAAACCTTGGGGGTCATACGGGGAGTGCAGTGATCCTAATCCCAAATCTGTCAGTGTGTGCTGACTAGGCTTTGCTGAGGTTACCCAGGTCAACCTCCTCTGCTGGGTATTTTCTTCAAACCGGTCGTATCTCATTTCCCGCCCTGACGTTGGAATGCTGGAGATGCTATCATAGGCATAAATATGAAACAGAATTCGCAGCCAGCCAAGTTTGTGAAATGAGAAACTCTCAGGTGAGGGAAAAAAGTGGGTCGTAGTGAAATGAGAAAATGCTGGAGCAGCCACAATATTAAAGATCCAAGAAAAATAACCCTGCTTTAGTTCTCATGGAAAGGCTTCACTTTTAATCAGCACTGCTTTAGAATGAAACGCTATCGGTTGCTATTGTTAGCATCTTATAATTGCTCAGAGCTTCTGAAGCAATAGGAATAACCGAGGTTTTGACTTCATGTTTGCTCACTTAGCCAGCAACAGAGGCAAAATGCATGAAGATTCATCTTTATTATTACGATGCATCAAATCACTGAAAGACTTGGCAGCGGAGGTAACTTAATGAACCTTCGTGGCTTGCTGCTGTCAGAAGGAGACCAGACAGCTGTCAAACGGTGCCGGTGCTGTTCACCTTTCCTATAATGGAGATTTTATTGCTGTCTAAATGAATACAAATGGCTAAATCTAAATGCATCAGCACCGTGAGACATTCTGCCTGACAGCTACGTGTACATGGCTAGCGTGCAAATTGTTCTTGTGTATGCGTGGTCTAATATCAAGATGTCCTCGAAGAGACAGACGCAGGAGGAAACGGAGGAGCTACGTTAAAGTCGTCTGCGGTCTTGCTTTCTTCCTTCTTTCCGTCTCCTTGTCCTGCTGCCTGTGTGTTTATGTGCTGGGGGAAGGCAGTAAAGGCTAAACAGTCCCACGCTTGCTGAAAGATGTAGAAGTGCTCCTTCAACATCTGGTTTCTCCATCTTGGCCTGTCAGCGGGTGTGCATCGCTGTCAGCCCTACTACCTCAGGGAGATACGACTATATCCACTTACACTGGACAACCATAGACCAAGCGAAAGGCTGGTTAACAGCTTGCTAGCCGGAAAGTAAGTACAGCTGGAGCAGAACAGATGAAACTCCACCTCAACCCGAGAGACTGACCAAACCCATGGATAACTAAGCCAACTCCGCTATTATTCTCAGCCATAAAGCCCTAAACTGTCATACAGCACGCACATATGCACAAAACCATATGCATAGTGCTGCTACATTGTTACGTAGCAAACCCTGGGTGACATGTTTTATGAGCTGACTTTGCAAAAACTTGATCAGTCAGGATTTCCTGAACAGCCTTCATGTTCATTTCCAACATTGGTCTGTAATAATACAATATATAACACCATTTTCAAGCTGCGCCTGTGTGAGGTCTGCAACTAGTCATTTAACCGAATGCCTACTCATTCTCCAAATAGAAACAACGAAATTATAAGCCATGATTCATCATTTGGATCTAAAGGTGCACTTACATAGGAACTGCGGGTTCATGCATGGGTTCATCTGATACATGTCATAAATGTATCTGATGTCGCTGTTACACAAATATTAGTAACTTGTCAGAATTGAGGCTGCTTCTACTTGGATTAGCATTATAGTGGATGTTTCTTACTGTAGGGTTATAAATGCAGTACGATAAACACGGTGTAGATATTTCTGCACAGTAGCTCAGCATCACCTACACGCTCTGCTCTTATAGTGTAACCACATACAAAAAGGTGTGAAACGTATGAATACAGAAATAAATAGATGAAGGCAGGAATAAGTCCCTGTACAGATGTGGTTTGATATCATGCAGTCTGATTGGTCATACAGCTCATGTTACAACAGAACATGACATTTCTGTAATGACCATTTCTGATCCTGCGTTTACAAGTAGTAGAGCAGCTGATGGAAACAAACATCAAAAAATATCCTGTTTTCTATGTTTTAATGCCACCTGCCTCAACACCATCACTGCGCTTCCACTGACTATTTTTAAGCAATGTTAAAAGCCTGCAAGGGCATGCAACCCCGTCGTGCAACATTTAATTAAAGTTTGGGGCTTTACAATTTGCTTTGCTGAATATTTGCTGCACTTTGATGATATTTTACTTCTATTAAAGTTTCACTTTGAGCCAGATTCCCAGATTAATGAATATATGCGATTGGCATCAAATTGCATATGTGCGGAAACTTGTTCTGGCTTCCTGAGCAACACTACACTGTGATTTTTTTTTCATTTTGCCTAGTGGCACTAATAATATTAGACATCAAAGTAAGACAGTGTCACAGAAACCATGTGAGCAGAGCAGTCTGACATTTTCCAGCGATTCTTCCCCCACTTATTATTTTCCATTAATTCAACTAAGTGTCAAAGTGCTGCGAAACCACAGAGCCCTACAGAGGAAAGCCACCGCAGCAGAAACTTCACAACTCCCTCTTACACAGGAGTGGAATGGCGAGACACACTTATCGTCCAAAACGTAAAGCCACTCCCATAAATCACACTGGCACTGAACAGCCACCACATCCAACACATTTAAGCAGCTTTTTAATGCACGGGGAAGAGCTCGGCTCAGTTAATCGAAGGCATATAGTTGGTCTCTGGCAGGCAGTGGAGGCACTACCTACTTATATATACCTTTACAAACCTCTATATAAACTACATAAACTCCAGGTTTGCAACTGGAAACAGCATGACTATATGTTAATCTATATATGGTATCCACTACCCCAACTATTGCACCAAACTAAATCAGCCAATTTGGCCTACTTGTGGGTTGTGCCGTAATGGCTGCATTCTATGAACCAAAGCAGCAAATTTAATTAGCAAATCACAATTATTTTTATGGAAACTAATTGTCAGGACACACTCTATGATCTGTTGTTAGCTGTTTAATTCTTTCTGTGGGAGGCATTGTAATTGCAAAGTAGTTCAGCATAAGTCAGTCTATTTTTACATACTTATAGGTAAAAAACTTAAAGTATTTTGGATCTACATCACAAATAATAAGTTTCAATACTGGTTATAAGAATTAGAAAAGGGGATTCAAGCAATCCCTTACTGCTAACAAACCTTCTATAGTACAGTAATCCATCCACTACTACTCGATTAACCTGCTATTTAAACTATTATTATGTCTTTGAATATTAAGAGTTTATGAACACTATGATTAACCACATGTTGATGCATCAACATTTCACACCCTCCCAACCCGAGAAAAAAAAAATGGCATTGTTGACTAATCACTGCAGCCCTACATAACAATAGAATGTCCTCCAGGAAGTACAAACCAATTCGCTGGAAGTTCTGGTTTCTGATGAAGCGATGACAAGAGTAGTTTGTTTACGCTCCTCCTCATCGATACCAGAGCCTTGGGACGTAGCTCAGCAGCAGCTGGACTGAACATGCTAAGGGGAAGGAGGCCATTATCTCACCGGTGCGATTTAGAGCGAACTTGTGAGAGGCAGATGTCCCAGGAATGAAGGCCTTAAAGGCCAAAAGAGGAGCAGAGCAGCCATAATCCTCATCATCCAACAGGGATGTTTTTTACACCCCCTGAAATCCAAGACCACAGGGTGTCATCGGCAAGCTAGTGAACATCACTTCCTCGCAGAGCTCAGAGAGAAAATGAGGGCCTTCCTTTACGTTACTGATAATGACCATCATCTCTGTGACACTGCAGCACGAGCCAAGTATCTTTGTTTCTTTTGACCATGTACAAATAACATTGTGATAAATACTATTTATTAGACCTTTAAAGAAGTGACTTTCCCAACTGCATGCATGTTTACTCCAAGAAAGTGCAAACACAAACAGTGCCTGAATACACTGCCTCTGAAAGGAGGAACATGTTTAGATTAAACAAATCTGATTCCCAGACTGAGTCCCAGACAGAGATTTTAAGTCTAGACTTAAAAAAGGCATTTGGAAATGGTGCTATACTCCTGTAATTTGGCCCAAGACGAAGCTTAATCAATATTTAGGAAACGGGCCCAATAAGTCTTGAAACAACAGTAAAGTAACCGAGATAAGGGGATATCCTTGACTTAGTGGTCCTTTCATTTGCTGTAGATTGAATGGAGAAGTCTTTCAAGCAAGGCTTCAAACCCACACTGCCTGCTCTGATCTGCTCAGCATGATAAGGCGAATGTTAACAATCCACCGACCCCACTAAAACTCAAAACACGAGCTACCGCATTCCAAGTAGAACTGAAGGTTGTACGAAGACAAAAGCAACCCTCCAAGTCCATCTACACCTCTCCTGGAGCAGAGAGAAAACGAGAGAAAGCTTCAACACTTCAGTTGCCAGGGTGCGCTGCTGCTTTAGTTGCTCAATTCCACCGAATTGTTTTCTTGACAACCCCCTAGCACTGGCTGCAGGCACTGGGCTAATTATCGTGCAGGCACGAAGCACTCTCAAAAGAAAAATGAGCGTTTGACATGCTATTTTTCATAACACAAAGGGCCAAAACAGTTCATTTGCACAAGTGCTCCTTCTTCTCTCTCGCAAAAAGCAAGCCCAATGATCACAGAGGAGAACGCTGCCGAGTTTCCATTATTTTGTCATCCTTCGGCATGCGTCAGATTTCACCCTTCACTTGAAATTCACTGCAATGATTAACCAACGTCCCTCTTCTGGGTGCAGGCAGGTTTAAGAGAGTGCAGGTGGGTAAGTGAGTGAGCAAAAAGAGAACCGGTTTAGCTGCCTTTCAGCTGTTTCCTTCTCCTAATGCTAAATGTGCTGCCCTTTACACAAGCATTTGTGCTCTACATGGAAAGAAGTTGACAATGACTCAAGTGTCGTCTTGTCAGTCATTTAAAGTGACATACAGGGCATTTTATAAATATAAATATCAATAAAAACACTTAATATTATTTAGAAAACTTGAAATATACATACACTCTTTGTACCTTGAAATGTACTGACATTTGCCTTAAAGCTTTTATGACAAATTCATGCTTTCATAACTACAACCAAATCAGTATAAGAAGTATTATAATTCTGAAGTTATTTACCATGACGTAAACACACTACACTTGAAAACTTGAAACTGGGGACTTAAAGAAACCTTTGCCCTTGAATTCATATGCATATAGTTTCTTTGGTTCAAATATAGTAGTACATCATAACAGTAATTCAGCTATACCACCTGACTGCAACAGACCAATCATGACTCGAATATGACCATTTCTTTAACATCCGTTACAGGGATTGGACTTTTAGCACTACAACTTGCAGTTCAAAAGGGGTTTTCTTTATGGGGCAACATCCTGCTCAGTCTTTATTTACAGCATTGTTATTTTATAGATTCTTTGTCAGTTGTGCCCCATGATAAAATCTAGAGGAAGTCAGAAATCAGAAAAGACATTAAACAGTAAACTGTATAAAGACAGTTTACTGGCCATTCTTATCTGAAAATCAATAATTTAGCTCGAATTATAAACGTGAGGAGCCTTGTGACTGATTCAGGTAGACTCGCCCACGAACAGATGCCTTAGATAGTTAAAAACACTGCATGTCATTTTACCGAATACATCATTGTCCCCATATCACCTTCAGTCACCTGCAAATAGAGTTAACTCCTCCAGCCTCCCCTGCCAGCCTTCAGGTGCTGTCCCTCTGTGATTAATCAGACAGGGAGAGAGAAAGAGGAACAAGGGGGGGATGGGGGGGCTTGCAAGCAAGAAGCAGCAACGTGATGAAATCTAATGAAAGGGAGCTGCAATCAGACTCAAGAGTCCATCAGCACAGTCGCCTAATCAAAGCACCTTCGCACCAGCCTGCAAGGCTGCACCTCTGAACCTCAACACACACCTAGAAAATGGAGATTAGATGATCAAAAGGTTCCATCACAGAGCAGGATCAGGTAATAAATATTTTCCCTTCATTAACAGCACTTCTTTTAGAGGAAGTTCAAGCTTGTTGCTGGCACAGAGGAGCATGACTAACATTCAAGTGATCATTTTCATAAATTCTCATAAGCAGCATGACTCACAATATAGCTCTGGCGGTAATCTTCAACAAGGTGTTTCACTGAAACTGTCAGATTGACATGACCCAAAAAGCACTTCAAGTAAACGGTGAAGGCTGCTTCTGACATGCTCCAGCAAGAACACCCCTACATGCCTGCAGGACTCGAGGTGCCGGCTCCTTTTCTGCTGATCTGAGCGAACGGTAAAAGCGCTTAGACGACTCTCACCTTTTAAACGCCTCAAAGGTGGATCAGCTCAGTGCGAGTGGTGGAGGCGGGAGCGACTGCCTTCAGCACAATTCATGTCCAAGAGCTGCTAAAGCAGGGATGACACTGATGACACTAACACTGAAGAACCAAAGTCATTTCACTACATAGAATTCCAGGGCCAGGTAGCTAATCCAAGACGTCCATCAATCAAGAAAGGCTTATGCAGAATCGTCACTGTTTAAAGTAAAGGAGCTTTCAATGTTAGTATAAAGTAGACAGATTTTATTCTGTGCTATTTAGAGCATTTCTGTTCGTCCAGGTATTATGGAGGACAATGTAAAGAACAGCTGCCGAGTTCAAATTAAACAGAAAGCAGTTTTTTTGGACAGTGACAATATAAAAAATAATTGTTTATGAGCTTCCTACAGTCTTAGCCAAAAGGGATCTAAATGCTTGCTTATAGCAGAACCCTTTACTAATGCTATAGAAAAGCATTTCTATTAGAAGCAGGTTCTTTAGGAACCATATACATAATAGTTCCATTCATGCACAGATAAATGGTTCTCCTTTAAGGAGGAAAAGCTGTTGCATATAGTTATAACCTGCCCAGCCTTAACATCAGTATCAATTACTGACAACCGTTCCTTTAATTAGTCTGAGTCACAGCTGTGAACAGGCCTGCGAGTGGGCCTACTAAGTATACATCCCCCTCAATCTGAAATGGCTGTGTTTAATCCAAGCTATGGTAACAGACAGGTAAGGTATTACCGCAAGGAATACAGAATCTTCTGTTGCTGATATTAAGATGTTTAAAAAGTGGTAATCAGTTTACTTCTTGCAGAAACACTCGCAAAACGAAACCGCTGCTAATAGTGGAATATCCTCACTGACAGTGAATGGTGAGCTCAAGTTCATAGTTCAAGTCAAAGAAAGAACGACTGAGAGAACGATAAAGGAGCTAAATCAACTCCAGCAGAAAACTCCTTCCATCAGTATGATAGCTGACCACACAAGCTCCCAAATAAACAGCCACTTCCATTAGCTATCTTGTCCTGCTGAGCAGGCGGGAGAAATTAACTGTAGGGGAGAGAGATGAAAGAAAAAAAAAAAAAGAAAAAAAAGACAAAACAGGAAGCCGGGCTCTGTGGAATCAACATCCTGACCTCTCCCAAAACACAACACCCACACGCACACATCCTCTATCACCTCCTCTGCAATGAATGGAATTCCATAATCAAAGCTCTGTAACAGTGGACACGTTTATTAGTGCACAACTAAATGCAGTCAGAAACCCGGAAGCTGGTAATCACGAAGGAATAACTGAAACTGTACAAGTACTGTAAGAACCACACGCATTGTTGAGTATCAGAACCGTATTTGGATCAGGTCAGGCGCCATAAAAACACAAGTACAAACATCCCCAGAAAGGCTTTTAAAACAGATAAACCCAAACACTCAAATCACTTCAAGAGGTGGTCCTGACATCTGAGTCACGTGTTCAATCAACAAACTAAACCCCTCCCAGAACAACCTAAATCCCCACCCCCAGTACAACCAAAACCCGATCCCAGTACAACCAAAACCCCTTCCCATGCATCATGCGATCCTTGCCTACAATAAGGACACACGTTTTGGGACCAGACAAAACGAAATGTGTAGCAGTAGTATGGACAGACTCTACTGTGCAGAACATACTGAAGACAACAGAGGCTGAATGAATAAACAATTTGTAATTGGTCACTGTGTAAGGAACGGATTTGTCCCACAAGAAAAAGTGGCGAGACGCCATCTTGCATTTAATACCATTGTTAAACCTGTTCAGAGGACAAAAGATGGGCAAGATGGTACAAATGGGCAAAACTGATGAAAACAAAATCCAGGCATGTGAAACTAAACAATTTGGTCATTGTGTTTTAAGATAGAAGTAGATAAGAGAGAAGTACACTTGAGAGCCTGCTCTAGTTTGAGAGCTTTAACTAAATTGTATTTGTTAATGTATTCACGCGCGCACATGCGTACACAGACCCACACCCACACCAAAACCAAGTCTATCTGATTAAAATTCACAATTATTTTCATATGTGTTTGAAGTTCCCCCCCCAAAAAAAAAAAAAAAAATCTAGTAGGAATGGGGATGACTATAGATTGCATGGGTGTTTGAGATCTTATGAAGCATGACCTATGAAGCATGACACTCATCCTTTCCATGTTGGCTAACATGCAGTTCAATCCCACAGCCTGAGCAAAGCACACCAAGCAGGAATAATGTGGAGCACACCACAAAGCAATGCACACACACACACGCACACACTAATCGCCAGCAGGGACATCAGCAGTCCACTGTCCTCACTGACAGCCCCAAAAACCCTGAAATGAACTCCTAATAATTCCCTCTGCCTACCTGACTTTGATAATGGAACATAATGATTCTGTTCTCTGTGTAATATGTATGAGTGAGAGAATGACATGAAAAGGTTGGATTTGCAGATGTACTAGAGTGCGTGGATGGTTTTATATACAGATGGTTGGAGGAAAAGTTTGTAAACAGAACTGCCTCCATTTTTAACAACAGGCTGAAGTTCATACTGCTATATCTTTATTGAGCATTATCATCTTACAACCATCTAAGACATTCAACAGTTAGCCAACAAAGCAATTGGACATGTATACAGACACAGCAGGGCAGCCAAACGGTAAATACTTCTTTGGGATTAATCACATCATTGTGTGACGTGATTTCGATGGAATTTCCTTATTTGCTGAAGAAAGATTGTTTTCATTAAATAATAACGACGTTTTACGTTTTAGCAATGAGTGCACAAAGGTTTCCTCAAAGGTAAATCTTACTTTCAATATAGCTATCAGGCCTCTCAAGAATGTGAAGTCCCCCAACCCCCTCCCCCCCAAAACAGCAACCATACTATAAGAACCAGAGAACTGATATTTAAAAAGCATACCAAGACAGGCGCCAGGCTACCAGATAGCATCTAAACAAGAAGTACATGTAGAAAAACTACATCATGAAGTCAAAATGGGAGGGAACTGGAGGGAGACGTATCAGATTGGCTTTTATCAAGTTCTGCAGGTTTTCCATCCCCACTGCCATATTTCTATTACGATGAAGAGACAGGTGTGAAAACATGCCTGTATGTCCCGAGTCAGAAAAGCTTAGGGTCTAGCATTCATGCGCAGAGCAGGTCACATGGGTCCTGATGCCTTGGAGTGCGGGTATGCCGCAGATTTGAGGTCTGATAGAGGGGCATTAGACCCCTCTGGCCTTGACTGTCAATCCAATCCACCACAGCGCTGAATCAGCTCCATCTCCCACTGAAAGCATTCACCAGGGATTTCAGCTGAGCTTCTCTATCACTGGATTTCCCCTCTCTCCAACACTCTTTCTCTCACAGCTTGCCCTCACTCTTGCCATCTTCTTCTACCTCCTACCTCACTCTTTCACTCTTCTCTCTCTTCATAGTCTGCTCAGTGAAGCCCAGGGGGACTTTTAATGAGACGATGCTCAGTGTGATCTTTTGAGCGCTGGGCTTCTCGTGCTGAGTGGAGTAACTCTCTACACACCCGCTTCCTCAAAGAGCTGTCAGTCAAGCCAAAGGTCAGATCCCATCTAGCCAATTAGATGCAACTCTGGGTTAAAACTGGTGGGAGGAGTCAGGTGGAGGTCAGGCCGATGGAACTCAGTGGAAAAGCAACAAAAGGGAAAGTCTTATTTGTGTGCGTGTGTGTAGGGGGGTTGTTCTCTGTGACGGCAAGCAGGGATGGAGGCTATACTTCAGAACCTCTTGTGGTAAGTTTGCAGGGATACAAGTTCTAAAGTTAGGAGGCTGTGAATCAGTGCTGGAGAAGGAAACAATATTCTGTACAGAACTGAACAAGACAGAAGCACTACAGCCTGCAGTTGGGTCATGGACCTATATGGATCATTCTACCAAACTGGTTTAGTGTCCAAAATACATTTCAGGTTTTTAGCTCTCTTAGACTTCAGACCAAAATCCTTACACCCTAAGTGACTGCATTAGTTAGACATTCATTTATTTCACTTCAACAAAATCAACAACTCAGCAAACACAACGATTCTTAACTGCAGGAATTGCACACTGATCTTGCAGCACATTTGGGACACATTTACTTCAAAACTGTGAGATCTACCCTTTCCTGCTCTAAAATGCATGGGGTGTGGCCAAATTAAGGCCCCATCTACAAATGACAACTCCACGTGTTGGTAGTGACATGAGAACATGTGTTTCATCCCCCTAATTTAACTCACAGTAAATCGAACCGTTCAACTTTAAAAGAAAACAAAAACATCTCACATATCACACTTCCACTGTAGGGTATAAAAGTCAGAGACCACCTTTTCAGTCAAACTGTACAGGGTTTTCAGGAGGTCTTTCTCTGGAGCTTAGATACAAGATAATCTGGACAATATAAATAAAACTGTTTAAAAAGTTAAATAAATAAATAAGCTTAATACTTGTAAAGAAAGTAGGACTCTTAATACAGACCACCCAAAACTGTCACCATGAGATAAACACAAGTTAAATCTTTAAGAGAGAGGAAAATGCCACACTTACCTCAGATATGAAAACATCCACAAGCGATTCTGTCCATCCGTCGTCCACTGTGAGAAGACTTTGCACTATGGGTCTGGATAAAGGAAAGAGAGAAAAAAGAAGAACATTTGCATATCAACCAAAGAAGCTGGAGTGTAGTCAGAACAGTGGGCACATCACCTCAGAGTCCAGACCTCAACATGAATGATTGATACTGAATGTTTTGGGAATTTCTTGGACCATAAGAAGAAGAAATTCTAATCAACTTGTAAGACTAAAGGGAAAAATTTATACCCACAGACTTCTTTATAAACATTAACAGAATGCTCCTCTTCCTTCTGAGGACTGGGACAGTCCCAACCCCAGTGTGCAAACAGAAAAATGACTGAACATTCTCTTTCTCTCACACACGCACATGCACACCATACTGAATGAGAAGAAGCACCATGTACATGCAAGCGTTTTAATTTAAAACTAGTTCATTTTAAACTTATATCAGGTTCATGTCAGCAGAGTCAAGGTTTCAATACCAATATCAGAAAAGAAATGGTATCATCTCTAATCTGTAGTGTAGGCGGATCAGCTCAAGGCCAGGACACACCAGATAAGGTCTTCTACACGATGTTCCTGCATTTCCTCCCCCCGACCATCCATCTACCCACTCACCTGCTTTTTCTATTTATTATCAGCCTGCACTGTTTACCAAGCGCAACCTTGAGCTCTGTAACAAACAACAAGCTAAAGCGCTGAAACACACACTGCACAAAATGGCCATAAAAAAATAAATACATAAATAAATAAATAAATACCCAGGTAACATTTGACCTCTCACACTAAGATATCACTCCTTACGACATGAGGCAAGCTGCCAGGCATGTGTGGAGCAGTACTACAGCACATGACAGCTTAACTGAATTAAACATACTACAAAAACATAAAACAATGTGCAATAGCTCATACACATGCCACATTTTATGAAACTAATTAGTATTTTATGATCCTCTATGTTTAATATATCAAATAGTAATTGTGTATATTTTTCTTTATATGTTTCTGTGGCATCCAAATTTGACCATATAACATCATAATAAGCATGGTGCAGTAAAGCAAATAATGATGCATATAACATTGGAATATTGCCAACTCCAATTACTACCATGCTAAGAAAATGACATGAATGTCATGCTTCATATGTCAAATTTCACATACACAAACATTGTATATTGCCCTATACTTGTTATGGCATGGGGTTTTAACGAATATAGGGCCACACACACACACACACACACACACACACACACACTTTATTTACATGGACTTCAGACAGAGCGTTGAATAATTGGTATCGGATAGCAGGCAAAAGTGGCTGCATTTGTAGGGTCTTATTAAAATGACTCACATTCCATTCCAGCAATTAATTAAGGCTGAATGAAAGAACCGAGTATCTACACACAAAAGCACCCACAACACACCCACAACACACACACTAAAGTTGTACTACTGTAAAGCACACCTCTGGAACAATGCTACTCGAAATCCACTTCAAAAGTGGCAAGTGGTCTTTATAGCTATCCTTACATTACAAAAGATACACATTGTGATGCACTGCATCTCTGTTGGACCTGAATGTGGAGGGCAGGAGTACTCCAGGACCAGGATTAAAAATGTGTGCCCTAAAATGGACAGGTTTGAGTGAAACAAGCCTTTTCAAAAGGACATTCCACTTCTGAGAATATTGTGGATACCATCAGAACACTGAGCTCTGCATCTTTCATTACAAAGAGACCGCAATGAGGTCAGCTGAACTAGAATTAGGGCATCACAGTGCATTAGCAGTAATATCAATAAATAAAAAATTCTTCATTCGTTCCAGAGTTTGTCATGGGAGTTGACACTTGCACTGGATCTGTATCTAAACATTCAGATAGGCGTTGTGTATAGGGTAAACGTCTTGAAGTATACACCAATAAGTATAATAAATAATAACAGTAAAATAGAAGGACATTTCACTATGAATGGATCATGTTAAACAGTCGTAAGCATCAGGCAGCATATTCATAGCCATGCCAGTAGTTTACTTTGAGGTATTCTTCAGATGTATTAAACATCTGGTTCCTATCAGCTGCTCTGTGAACAACACTGAGTTTGGTGGGTTTGGGGGATTTCACATCAAACCACTGTGAATGACGACGTTTATATCGTGACCATTCAAATAAAAAAAAAGAAAAAAGAAAGAAACTGTGGGATTCCCTTTAGGGTTTAAAGCATTATGTAATGACATCACAGCTTCAAAATCATTCTGACAATATGCAGACTTGTTATAAAGGTGAACAGCATGTCTGTCATTGCCACTCTGGGCCCAGAACACCTGCTATATAGAAACACATATGACCATGGATTTTGAGCTAGCCATAAGACAAAACTAGCTCCCTTTTCCCAGCATGGACATCAGAGCAGACACCTATCCAACAGATTTGCTTTGTGGCACTTTTCCCCTGATGTTTTAAACTTAAATAAATAGATATTGGGCAGCAAAATCTGGAGGCAAAAAAGCCACATTAAAATGTGTTCTCTTAACTTGTGTGTTAATGTGTTTGCAATCAACAAAGCCGGTCAATTTGACCCGGTGTTCAAACATTAACGTGCAGCTATGCGTGTGCGTGTTTATGAATGCGTGTATTTGAATTTGAGTTCACTCAATTCGCCCAGGACATTTGGACAACATGTTACATACACAGGCCATACATTAGGAAGTGATGTCACCACTGGTCACCACAGAGACCCCTAATGACCCTTGTAACAAGTTCCTTTAATAAAACTAGCTATCTGTACAATCTGACAGCTTTGTGTGGTTGGCTGTGTTTGTGACCAATCAACAACACAACACAACAGGAGCACACTACTCTTCTATAGGCCTCTCGAGAGTCGACTAGAATACATGACCTAGAATCGATGGACTTTAAGAGTCATTTATTCACCTGAATGCATAAACTGTGCTCCTTCTGGGGCTGAAAGGAGGTCATACACACTATTATACAGATAGATACTCAGAGAGACAGTGCAGCAATCAACAGGAAAGAAAATCTACAGCTAGAAACTGTTGAATGGGACAGTAACGACGACCATGGGGGTCATTAAATGGTCATTAAGGCATGCTGAGGTGTTGAAGATGGACGATGGAGCGCTCGTATGTCCGAAATGGGCATGCTGCCCACTCTGTGCGTGCGTATTGCACTTCATTAGCTTTGCAATGGTGGGGCTGCAGGACCCCGTGCCACTACAACAGACCTTCAGCATCCACAAAAGTACGGCCGCTGGAGACCCTGTTAAACTGCCGTGCCAACTTCTGACATTTCTAGGTCTATTTTCAATACAAAGCTAATGAAAGGCAGCCTTCTGCACCAAACCAACACTATTTCTCCCAAACCGCTCTGGCTTCTAGAAAGCACTGCGGAGTGCTTTGAAGTTGAAATGAGCAGGGCTTTTAGAAAACAGCTCTCAGCATTTTCACTGAACAAGGACTATATGAAATACAGTGACGATATGACCATATATCGTCATTATAATAAAGAATTATGATACAATCTACTTCCACTCATTTTCCCCTGCTCATCGCAGGTACGGTCTGCATTAGACCTGGTCAACTGCATAACAGCAAAACACTGAATATCAATATCTATCTTTAAAGCCTAAACATTATGTACTGTACTCAATTTCTAACGAAAGACAAAGTCCAGAGATGTTCTTGGATCACATACAGCTAGGCTCATATTAATCTTGAGAAATTGGATGCTTTCTTGCACATTTTTGAAGAGAAAGGACGTAGATTAGGTGTGTAAAAGTATGTAACAGTGGAATCAAGAACAGCACACAATCTCCATCATTGTCTAGAAAGCACAGCTCCTCTCTGACAGCCTTTCCTTTGCTGTGATTAGATCACAATACAAGCTGCTGCTGGAGTCCGCCCCGGTTAAATAAAAAAAAAACCTTGCTAATTTAAAGCTTCAAAACACAATCCCACGCTTTTTTCCTTCTGTCGTCATTTCCATGAGTGTGTTTAAAACAGATGCCACTCTCGTGACCACAGAGGGGATTTCTGTGCCTGAAATTCTCCAAGACCGTGATCAACCACATAGTACACACATAGAGGTCACAGTGGCTTTATGAAAGCATGTTAATTACAGCATGAGAGAGAGAGAGAGAGAGAGAGAGAGAGAGAGAGAGAGAGAGAGAGAGAGAGACATGCAAACATGGAGTAAAAAGCACAGTAGTAATGCTGAGAGAGAAAATGATTCATGAAGCTAAAATGAGTCACAAAGCTATTAGATTTCAATACTGTATGGCACGAATCGCTCAGTTATGATACGAATCAGCACTAACTGCTGTCTTTCATTCCACTCAGAAGCTATGGAGAAACAGTCGTTCTGCATATTTGTGAAGCGGTGTTCCTTAGCTTCTCCGATGATAAGCACACAGAGCATACAGGGTGAACATCAGACGCTATCTGTAAAACCAGTGTATTCGGTCGGCCACCTTACACCTCCCAATGCTGAAAATGACTAAGGAGGACTCATTTTAATACGTACAGTTTGGGCACCACTGCTCAGATGACGAGTTTTGTTGATGTGAAACTAAGTGAACACAAGATGTGTTAAACGTGCCAAATAAAAAGAGTCTGGGGACTAAAATGTGCAGAAATGTGTCATAACTGCCATAGCCTTTCATTACAGCACACTAATGCAGCCGACTACTGAACCAGCAGTGTCGTACCAGGTCTTCTTCTGAAGTGACACAAAGCTGTGGAACCCGTGCTCTGGCCAAACCCTCAACCAACAGCCATGAACACGCCTTAGCTCTACAAAAGGTGATCAGGTGCACTGCATACATTCAAACTCTCCAACTCACTCCTCGCTCCCGGCTGGCTGCAGCCCTGCAATTACGCTGTGAGCAGCAGCCTGTGTGCTCAGACTGACAGCGAGAGACGGAGAGGGCAGATGAAATCCTGCCGAGCTGAGGGGCAGAACCAGAGCCCTGCTGAGAGCCAGATAATGGACAGTCGTCAAAGGGACACTCGGAGCAGGTCATTCAAAAGCAGCAGGAGTCGTCCTATATGAAGGAGCTCGAGTTTGACCCGAGAGCGGCTATAGCTTTTGCATGGTTCACTGGTTTTCAGTCTATCTAAAGAAGAAGTAGGTGAACAGAGCTGTCTTTTAAATATAACAGAATTAGAAAATATAATATAGCGGTGGACAGATATGGCAAGCACAAGTCACCGTGAGAAACGAATACAAGAACCTGGAGAAAAACCACACTTAGTGGCAGACACTTAACTTCCATAGTTTCGTTTGTTTCAGGAATTAAAGTAAATGTAATAAAATTAAATACAAAAATAAATAAATAAATAAATGTTTTTTTGTACTTTGTTGTACCTTCATGCTGTAACTAATAAGACACATGTAATGCAACAAGCAGCAAATCTGATTAATATAATACATAAACATGTTTTTGTTTCTTTAATCCATATTCAATAAAATCAATATGGTCCGTATGGGAAATGTGAGCTGATGAAACAGCCCCTTTTGATTCCCATGTCCTTGTGATATCACAAAAACCAACACATTTACACATATTCACCTACAGCAGTGTAGCTCCGCCCCTTCAGACTGAAGTTATAAAGGGTGTTTCAGCTTCCCCTTCAGAACTCGCTTATCTCATTAACCTACAAAGTCAGTCTGGTAAATTCTAAGTTAGGAGTAGTAAATATGAATAAGAAATTTTCCTTCCATGCTATAACATATTTATGAGTGACACGTGATGTTAGCGAGTGTCTCTGAGCTAGCCAACTGCCTTCATTTCATGACAGTCCATGGAGGTGGTGAGAGGGAATGGTTTGTTTAGGTCAAAAACTGTTCTGAGGGAAGAATCTGAGAGAACGTGGAGGAGTAAAAACAATGTAGCCCTGAGTGCCCGTCTCTTTCACTCTCTCTCTCACTCTCTCACTCTCTCACTCTCTCAGAAAGCTGTGACCCTTAACTGGAAGTGTGGCTTCAACACATTCCAAGAACGACAACATTGATCACATTCCAGAAGCACGCAAGCCCCAGAGAAGAACAAATAGCACACGACAGCCTTTTAACTCTAGGCTCACACTGTGTGGGCGCAATGAGCACATGAAACACTCCAGCACGTTTCCGGCATGTACCAAATAACATTATTCTCTCTCGAGAAAATCAGTTTCCTATATAAATAAAATGAATCAAATAAAGTGCAGCACTGAAAACATGAGGCAACAGCCTATTTAGCTCAATGAGTTCTGCATAATTATGCTATGATATTTTGGTGCAGGAGAAGTAGCAGCACCAGCAGCAGCATTCCAATACAAAGCAAGTGCATCTCCCCGTTCTGCTATGTTGTTCTACACAGAGAAGCCAAAGTCTAACACAGACCAGTCAAAGTCTTACACAGACCAGTCAAAGTCTAACACAGACCAGTCAAAAGTCTAACACAGACCAGCCAAAGTCTAACACAGACCAGCCAAAGTCTAACACAGACCAGCCAAAGTCTAACACAGACCAGTCAAAAGTCTAACACAGACCAGCCAAAAGTCTAACACAGACCAGCCAAAGTCTAACACAGACCAGCCAAGATCTAACACAGACCAGTCAAAGTCTAACACAGACCAGTCAAAAGTCTAACACAGACCAGCCAAAAGTCTAACACAGACCAGCCAAAGTCTAACACAGACCAGCCAAAGTCTAACACAGACCAGCCAAAAGTCTAACACAGACCAGCCAAAGTCTAACACAGACCAGCCAAAGTCTAACACAGACCAGTCAAAAGTCTAACACAGACCAGTCAAAAGTCTAACACAGACCAGCCAAAGTCTAACACAGACCAGTCAAAAGTCTAACACAGACCAGCCAAAGTCTAACACAGACCAGTCAAAAGTCTAACACAGACCAGTCAAAGTCTAACACAGACCAGTCAAAGTCTAACACAGACCAGTCAAAGTCTAAGACAGACCAGTCAAAAGTCTAACACAGACCAGTCAAAGTCTAACACAGACCAGCCCAAGTCTAACACAGACCAGTCAAAGTCTAACACAGACCAGTCCAAGTCTAACACAGACCAGTCCAAGTCTAACACAGACCAGCCCAAGTCTAACACAGACCAGTCAAAGTCTAACACAGACCAGCCCAAGTCTAACACAGACCAGTCAAAGTCTAACACAGACCAGTCAAAAGTCTAACACAGACCAGCCCAAGTCTAACACAGACCAGTCAAAGTCTAACACAGACCAGTCAAAGTCTAACACAGACCAGTCAAAAGTCTAACACAGACCAGTCAAAAGTCTAACACAGACCAGTCAAAGTCTAACACAGACCAGTCAAAGTCTAACACAGACCAGTCAAAGTCTAAAGTAATAAATCATCCGACCGATGACTAGTTTGGAGCTGAATTCTGATGAATGTCTTTGACAGTTACTTACAGCAGTTTAAGGTGTTGCCCTCCAGAAAATATTTGGATGTGTCATATCATTTACAATACAAATCCAACTGAAATGTGTGGCAAGAGTCATGATGGCGTGTGTGCGTGCGTGTGTGTGCGTCATGGGGGCTGCCTGCCACAAACCAGTCTTAAACATTTTAATAAAAACTCAAAAAGTAAATTACGGTTTACAATAATGCAAACGAGCTTTTCTTTCTTTGTGCATATTCATGTGCACCACCAGAGGAAAGAGGAGTAGAGAACGAGAAAGAAGCTTGCGTACTGCAGCTGGCCACAGGCTTCCACATACTGCTCCAGCTCGATTTACACTCTACTTACAGATTCATTTAATGAGTTTATCGTTTGTTTTCCAGCTTAAAAGGTATAACGAGAAACACGACAGACAGTCAGCAGTAGTGTTAGTTTCAAGCCATGTGACCCATTACGAATTTGTGGGCTGGGGTTAACGTAGCATTGTATTTGGAAGATGCAGAGTGGCATCATGGTCTCTGGTCACATGGTCTTCTGCCATGGCCGCCATTTTTTTGGAGCTTCCTTTTTCCCTCAATACAAATTTAAATATCAAATCTGACAGCAATGTCGGCCCCTACACATCACCGCTAAGTATTCTGTTACCACATATTTACATAAACTACAACACTCGCATACATCAGTGCTAACAGGGCCCTAGAAAAGGTTCACGTCATCATTTCATTCTTTTTTCTGTGGGCATGTAGACACAATAATAAAACAACCACATGGAGAACACTGAACAGTTTTAATGATGTTTATAAGGACCAAATACCAAAACAAAAAAATAATATTTAGTACAAGCAAGACATTGTTACGCTATACTGAGTGAACTGATGCATGACTGCAACCAATGACTTGAGTCCATTCAAATACTAACAAAATACTTTATGTAGCCATCATCATAAAAATCTAGTCTGAGGTTTTTCTATGCCATTGCTATATCAACACGTCAAAGCAGGGACGTGCAAAGTAGCAGCAATAAAACTGAAAGTTGAGTTGTCAGAGCTTTGTGTGTTCTGCTGTCTGTCTACACTCTGCTGCAACCAAACTCTACAATCACCGACACACAAGATGTCACCGACTAATTTGATCACGATTGTAGCTGATTAATCGTTGCCTCCGTAACGTATAACTAATGGATAGCTTGCGTGTAGCAGACCAAAGAATCTTAACAAGAGGGTGCTCTTAACACTCCAAAACAACAACACAAGTGGAAATGCAACACGCCTCTCCACACAGCTGCTGGAGAGGTGCGGACAATAACAGAAACAGAAAAACAGCAGCTTCAAAGACATGTGGAAAGTCCAGCCTAAATGTAGGTTATTATCCTTTTGTTCTATCCCCACCGTGCACAGA
Source organism: Prochilodus magdalenae (assembly GCA_024036415.1). Taxonomy (NCBI): domain Eukaryota; kingdom Metazoa; phylum Chordata; class Actinopteri; order Characiformes; family Prochilodontidae; genus Prochilodus; species Prochilodus magdalenae. The sequence continues at coordinate 52,599 of JAMWET010000511.1, read as the reverse complement.
GAGGTCTAACGGTGAGTAATTGGAAGTGTGAGCAGCAGGAAAGCCTGCAGTGCCCTCCGTCAACCCCTGCATAAACTACTGCACATTACTCAGGCGAGGATATTCCTACGGAGATAACATCAGAGCGCAGCGAGAGAACTTGTCCTTGGGAAACGCACGAGGAATTTCTTGAGCTCTGCTTCTCTCAGAGAACTTGAGTGAGTGTGTGTGTGTGTGTGTGTGTGTGTGTGTGTGTGTGTGTGTGTGTTGTTGTTGAGCAGTACAGCATCCTTAATCATAGAGCTGCGAGTGTCGGCCCCCTCCCAGAATCCTCCCCCTCTATCTCACCTGCTAATGATATTCTGTCATTCTCACCGGGAGCAGTCCAACACGCGCGCGCACGCTCAAGGACACGGTAGCAGAACCTTGTTAGTCCAGGGCGGAGCGGGGGAGATTGGATTCAGACTCTGCACTCACTCGTTTAGAATCATGTAATTGATCAAAACACACAGAGGATTATGGGGGACTCAAGAGGCCACAGTGTTACCCAACCAACCAGACCCAAACAGGAAGTGTTTAATACTGCAATTTATTACAGGACAAACAGACACCGACACCCAGGCAACCTAAACATTTCGTAACAGAAAACAATAATATATAATATAATATACATCAGTGTGACTGATTGACTGACTGACTGATATGCAGTGAAAAGAAGTCAAGCTTTCAATTTAAAACGTGGCCTGAATAAAAGCTATGCCACATGTGACATATTACTGCACCTTATTGGTGTACCTGACTGACCCAACAGCTACGATAGCAGACATTCATCGAGATAGTGATCAGTCCTCTATCAGTCAACCTGAACATGCCAGCACTGACGGCAGATGACTGCCCAGAAGAGGACTAGATGCACATAGATCATTATGACCACTGCCCTTAACACCACGGCAACGTCGCCAAAGACTGCAATGGTGTCGTGCCAGACGGTCATGGAGTGACTCAGAATAGCAGCGGGTCCTCTTTAGAGTTCTGCTTTTGTCTTGAGACGACCAACGAACCTGTGTGTGGAGGCTTCACGGTCAGGGCAAAGATAAGGGGCCTGGTTCACTCCACCTTACCTACCACACTGCAGGATCTGTGTGAGAATATTCAAGTTGCATGGAATGGATTATTGCAGGACACCATTAGGAACCTCTACAGCTCCATCCTGTCTGGCATGTTGCACTAGCAAACTGAGAGACGCTTCTTCTGTATGTGTAGCTCAATAAATATTGCCCATATCAGTGTAATTTTATCATTTATTGTTCTATTACTGTTCTAGTTATTTTTCCCTCCCAACAGCACTGTAATCAGACATTTTCCTTTGCAAATATGTTTATGATGATGAGTGTACAACATGGGACCAGGTTTTAGAGATTTATTAGACCAGAGATTTATTAGTGTTATGTTCACTGATAATGAATGATTTATGGCAGTATTGGGCAGGAGGACCAATATGTGTCCATCTGACACTTTCAGTATGAGCTACAGCCTGTTTGTATATACAATGTTTACCAAACAAGATCATTGTTTTGTAGATCATCAGTTTTGTTATAAGGTGTCACTTCATCTTTAATAAGAAGCACATCTAAACAATCCAAGAGCCCAGCCAAAGTGGTACAAAATGTTTAACTCTAAATTTGTCTCATACATGTGACCAATACGCCAGACTCTGCTGAGTTATGGAAATATCACAGTCTGTCATAGAAGCTATTTAAAGCAGATGGGAGTAGGCTCGAACTGGGGTCAATGCTAGGCTAACACAGGGAGATCAGCACTTCCTCTTCCTCAAGAAAAAGCTAGACTTTAACCAACTGAATTGCAGGAGACGTGAAGGACTGCTGCGTTTGCATTTTCACCAGAAATGTGACTCCAAGATCATATACCTAACTGAGCCATTTAGCTGAACAGACTAACATGACTTGCACTGTGTGCTGGTTGCGTTGTGTGCTACATAAACATACAGCTCAGTAAGAACTTGACACAGTATAACACTCGATACTATTAATACCATCACCCAAAACATTGGTGAAGCCGTCAATTCATCACTCCTCCGACCCGAAGTCTGGTTATGTGGTTCCGCTCTAAAGCCTCCACTGAACTATCGGCCACAGGAGTCCAAGTCTTTGTGATCCATGCTTACAGGCCACTGCTAAAACAGGCCACGCAACAGACGAAAAGTGATTTTCCACACTCCCGCACACTCACACACACCATGCTGTTAGGAGCTGCTGGGTGTCTTATCATGCTGGAATGCGGAATGGCTGATAAGGCAGAATATACCAGAGGTATAAGCTTTGGAGACAAGGCTCTGAAGTAAACCGACTTTGTATCCAAGGGGTTGTTTACAAGTGTGTGCAAGCTTCTCTGGGAGATAGCTCTGGCCAGTCCCTTATTACTTTAGGAACCCATCCATCTCCTTACTTCTCACAGCCGCTGTGTCGCTATTCAGTCCTGTGCTTCTCAACCAGAGTTTAGTGAGATGAGAAATGTTTGTAGGGGACATTTTAAAGTGTCCTATACAAATGTTAGCTACTTGATTTTGTGCCTGTATGGTTAAGCCAATCGTGCATTGATAAGGCAGAAAAGCTGAAATTTCTTACAGGAAAAAACAAAAACAAAAAAAAAAAACACAAAAGTTCATTTTGTACCCAGATGAAACATCAAGTAGTAGTGTAGTATATAAATAAAGTTCTACATCAAAATAATAAAGACTAATTTTATTTTAAAGTAATCACCATTTCCCCCCGCAACATTCCCCAGTTACTCTTTTGTTGCTAAAAGATAATTTAGCTAACAAATAATCACCAGAATACAGACGTGTTTGATCTCATACAGACTTTCTTATGGTCATTTAAAGTTTCGGACACACTGTTATCTACAGAAAACAGGCAATAGTACAGCAGTAAGAGTAATCATGACATTTCTGAATTAAAAGTAGCCAGACTTTTGCTTACATTAGCCTTGTAGCTCCAAAGAAAACTAAAGAAAACTCTTATCTGATCTGCGGCTAGAGAGGCTGTAAATTGATTTTACATTAGAGTACTTGTTCAAAAGTGGTCTCAACCAGCCACCATGGCTATAATCCCAGACAGGATTCCTGAGGAACAAGAAGTAGACAATAACAGCTTTTTAGGCTCATAGTGCTGTAGACAGGGAAGCTAGCAGTGAGCATAGAAGACGCCTGCTGAGAGACCGCAGTGGGCTAACAGTGTCCGGTCTTTCATGGTTGTTCACTAATGTCAAAGGAGCTGGAATCTATTTGTTGCAGTGAGTTCAGACAGGCAGGCTTTACTCCAACATCTCTTTCAGCATTCCTCGACGTAAAGTCAAACAAGTGGTCATCCACCACTCATGGAGACAGCTTCACTCAACATCATCCTGATAGTTGCTATAGAGTCTAAACACAGATAGGTGATCAGATTCCTGAACTATGTGGAATATCAGCCTTGTTATTGATCAACTTAGATTACCAACACACACAGCTCATTTATCCCTTCAGACAGTTCACTCCCCCCCCGCCTCTCCGCCCCCAAACAACACTTGAGATACTGATGGGGAGCATTTTCACATCCTTCACATTATGTAAACACTGTTGGAATTGCAGTTTCATTCAACTTCCGTCCTAGAAAACAACCTATTAATCCTGTGCACTAACGAATGTTGTGCATGAGGAAGCTGGACACAGCTCATTGAGATCTCGGGAGGAACAAAAGCTGTGGTGGGGCAATTCGCACTATTCTTGCATTTGAAAAACCAATAAACTGTTCAAGTCAAGTCCAATAAACAAGGTTTCCATTTTACACTTGGGGACCCGTATCCTACCCTGCTCTTCTGCTGTTCATGTCTACAGATTCAGTCATTCAGTTACCAAATCCTGATAAGCTGCATCAGTTGTGCTAGATCAGGAAAAATTACACATGCAAAGCAGCAGGTCTGCAGGAACAAAGCTGAAAACCTTTTCCTGAAGGCAACTTCCATGATCGACTATTAGGGCCGTAATATTAAAGAATCAACACTGCTCAAAAGTTCCTCTGGGAAACACGTATACCTGGTATGACAGTGGATGTTAGTGATGGCATAAAGAGACACAAAGTGGAGACGCGTGTTTCTTTAAATATGTAGGAAGTGCTGGCACAGCAGACTGGGTTTTTTTCCCCCTTATTTAATGGCAGAATAAAGTGACTCCATATGACTAATTACTGCTGTAATAGGCAGGAATTTATCAGCTGGGCTGGGAGGCGTTTACTCAACTGAGAGCAAAACACCACCTTAACTTTACAGAGGCAGCAGCAGGGCGTGGCCTTTTTCTATGACTGCTTATACGTGCTAGTGAAGGAAGTGTTTTATTCAGTAAACAAAGAAAATAACCACCGTGTTCTTCAGCCGTGCTGCTACTCGGCAGCTGGGTGTACATGGGTGTAGAATAACCCAATGTTACTCATCAGTGTTCAAAAGCCGGTTGCACAGGCTGGTAATGACTTCCAATATAATGAAGAGGGAGGGGCACAATCCAGTGCACTGCTTTACAATTATTTAGCAAAAACCAATACTATTTTTATTTACACAATATATGAATCTCTGTTACAAATCAACTCGGACCCCATTTGCAGTGCCTACTGATCATCAAAGTGTAGCTACGAGGCTAATAAAGCTAACAAATAATGTGAGCTTATAATGACTAGTTAGCACAGAGTTAGCAAGCTGTATGTCCAAATCACCACAATCACCACAAAATGAGTTGAGTTATTAAAGTATCTCAAAAAACACAAACCCTGTTTTGGCACCTACTGCTTATTTACACTCTAGGCAAAAGTGGAATGACTGCAAATGTTACCTTACGAGGGGTTAATTGTAACTGACGGAGAAGCTGTAACCATCACTACAAAGTCTACGCATATAAACACAATAAAATGCCAAGAAATTCTGTTTATTGTACACGACATCCAGGGCATATTTGATTAAGAAGCTCATGAAAACATCTGTGTACTTTAGGGGTGGAGTTCAGAGCTGACAGTAACTTGATTAAAACGAACCCTGGAGCGATTACTCCATTAGTGTGGTTAGACCAAGCGAGAATGCTGCCACCCAACTTCAGTGTGCATAAAATAAGCAGGTCGGTCTCGCTTCAAAATCAACTCCGCTATAATTTGTTTGAACTATGAACGCAACAGGTACCTAGGGCGCCTCAACAGAACCTGTTTAAACTCCTTGGTACATGGTAATCTCTGATGCTGGTTCAACACCTGCATGCGTTTTATCAGCTATGAATAGTTCATTATATAATAGACAGGGGTCTTGAGAGTATCCTGAGCACTGAGAAACAGGGTTAAAGGGAGGCAACAAATTATGCAGAGAAGGGATGAACTGTAATTGTAGAACTAGCGCACATACACAGTACACTTCCAGGAAAACAGTACTAAACCCTCATTGGGCCGAACACTCTTTGTAGACATGGAGAGCAGAGTTGGGAAGATGTCGAGTAAAGGCTGGAAAACCCCTACACACTTTATTCAAACTGTACAGTCATGCTACCACAGTGCTGCAAACCTCGCCTCATTTAGGCATAAATTAAACAATAGTGGTCACGAGGCCTGGCTAGATATGGGCCCTGCAATAAATAACAAGTCATCTGGAGTAGGCCACAAAGTGTCTGTGTCACTGCCCATATGGCCAACTCCACTCATCATGCCTACCTCGAAGTACCTATTAGGGTAGGGGGCTGTCAGTGTGCAAGTGAGCAGCGTCTATTTCAGGTCATGCTGCTGTAATACTGTGAAAGCGTGAACAGCGAGACTTCCATTTGGTTTTGTTTAAGAGGAGTACCTTATACAGAGAAACATTTTGAGAGGGAGAGAGAGGAGGAGAGAAAGAGAGAGAGAGAGAGAAAAACATGTATGGCAAGCATCAAGAAAGACAGGCAGCGGGCCAACATACAGGAAATTAAGCCCAGCAGCCCACACATACACACACACACACACACAATAATTAATTAAAATGTCCTGTTTACTTTAAAAATCTGGACATGGAACTGGCATAGGTTCAGTTCTATGGCCATGTACATCTCACACACACACACCCTCCCTTTCTCTCAAGCTAAACTGTTCAGAAGCCCTTTTATTAACACAGTGACTAGAGGTATGGGGTTATGTCGATGATGTACTAGTTCCATTTAATATTTACTTTTATTTAATAATTGTTATTACTATTTAAAAAAAAATTAAGAACCCACTACACTAACATACAGACAAACATTATTACAACAGAGTGGTAAGTAGATCACAGACAGGACACAGTTAAGACACAACATAATATCTATTAAGTCTGGAGTCGGCTGTAAGCCAGTAAAAATATTAGACTTAAATATGGAAGCATATGTGCATCGAGTCAGAGAACAAAAACTCCAAAAATGAGGAGCTAATCTAGAATCATTGAAACACTGGAGGCTTGATAGGAGAATGGTTAGCAGTCAGGCAGAAGGCCACCTAAGAGTATAGACGAGTGGGTTTTTAGGAAAGAAGACTGTCAGACAAATAAGAAGGTTTTTAAGACCTCTGGTCAAAGCAGAAGAACTGAATTCAGTACTGTGCTGCGACTTTCAGCCAGACTTTTAACATGGGTTGTTCTCCTGGTCCTCAGTGCTCAGTCAGAACTTTGTGGAGGTCGTGTCTTCTAAATATGAGAGTCAATCATCCATTATCACCATATCCCCATCAACATATAGTGATTTTACCTTTGAGAACTGAACACTGAACCAGAGCTTCCTTCCACATGACAGAGTCCAAAAAGTCGTGAGAAATCTAAACAGACATTTGGGGCCGACTCCCAGAGCACACTCATCACATTTAGCATGGTTTTCTTATTAAAGACACATCTTTCAGCTTGTACACTCAGGCTTCTGTTTAAAAGAGAGTGTGTGTGTGTGTGTGTGTGTGTGTGTGTGTGTGTGTGTGTGTGTGTGTGTGTGTGTGTGTGTGTGTGTGTGTTTTACACTGATGTGTAAAATGAACCCCAGAGTGGGTCTGTGTATGCACTGGCACACTCACACACTTACTTCTGACCTTGGTCTTTCAGTAGGCACCCGGGAAGAGATTTATTGAGAGTTAAACACAGAAAGAGGCACAAGGGGGCAGACCTGCTAACAACTTGCACTACCCCAATGAGTATGAGTACAAGTACACAAACACACACACACACACACACACACACACACACACACACAGACACAGACACAGACACAGACACAGACACAGACACACAGACACACACACCAAAATGAAAGTGAGCTTGTAAGAAAGCCCCAAATACTTAGGCTATGCACCAGACCAACACAAATTACTGCAGTAAAAGTGTTCGTCCCAACCACATCAGAATGCCCATCTTACCAGTAATAAGGTAAACAACAGAACTCTTAAGTCATTATTCTGTAGCCTGCATCATTCCCACATAAGCAGTTCAGGGTCAAAACAGACTTCTCTGTCTGAGAAAAACTTTTATTATGTCCTGGAGTAAACAAAAAACGCTCCAAGCACCACACTTTACCATACAGATATTTTCCATATGGGGGAGACCACCAGACCCTTTGAACCACAAAGAGGTGAAATACGATTACACTGCTGTTCAGTAGTGTTGTCAAACATACCGAAATGGTACAATACTTGTTTCCTGCATCATCAATAAGATATATATATATATATACACATATAAAATGAATTTTACACATAGGCTCCCATAAAGCACAGGTAGAGAGGAGGCCTCGCTAGCGGTGCAGTTTGTTATGCTATGCTTTATGATCAGTGTTAATCGACAATCAAAACAGTGGGTGCGCTGTATGGACACGCATTGGCATCAAAGCCAATAACAATGGAAAGGCAACGGACATGAGCAAGTCAGTATGCAGCAACTCCAACTAAGGGCGCCAACACATCAAATCTGGTCTACTGGCTAAAGAGCCAACATGCCTAGTGAATCACAGAATTAAAGTTCCCAGAGGTTGCCATCTATTCCTTTTTTGTTTTTAAAAGGTCTCTCGTTATTCTAATAATTGCTATTATGCTGTTCTTGGAGCTGTATGGGGGAAGACTCATAAGTGGCATTAACAGCTCAGCTAACTTCATCAAATTACCCAAAGAATTCCAGCAAACGTTGTCAGTGATGAAACAGTGGTGATTAAGGCCTTGTTCAGACGGCCATCAAAAGTCTCAGTTTTTTAGAATATCTGAAATGTATCCAGATTGATTTTTGGTAGTCTTGATATCTTAAAATCTGACTTTGCAAACTGGATTGAGACCACATTTGGAGGTGGTTTGCTATGTGATTCCAAGCTGATTCTTATAGATGTGTCTGATGTAAACTTCAGAGGGCGTGTGGTAATGGGATTTGCCATGTAGTTACTGATGCCCATCTTGTTAACACGACTACCTAAAGCAGGGGAGTTTGGTAATGTCTAGACACACTTTCCATATGATTACTTGCTGTTGTATCAAAACATCCAATTTGAGAAATAAATCTGATTTGGATGTACACTAAATTTGCTTTACCAGTAGTGGACTAAAGTGTGAGTAGTTAGTGACATCAGAATTATCATGAATTTGGTTTTTCGGGCAGTTCTAAAGGTGAATGTAAAACTCATAACATTCCAAGCTATTGACTGCAGCTTATGAAATTCTAAAAAAAATACAGTAAAAAAGTTTTGCAAGTTTAATGATTTTTATTTAATGGTCAATAGAAAAGCACACTGGGACATAATTCATCATTAAACTAGCCTGCACATTTCCAGAATTCTTCAGTAACACATATCAAAAACAACCCAATTTGGAGCCAAGCTGCAACAAAACCATAATTAATATTTCATTCACAAAATATCCCACCTATCTTTTTCATAAGACAAAAAAGAGGCTTTATCTCACAGGGTTACTGACAGCGCATGGCAGGATGAAACATTAGCGGTGGTTTTAGACGTGGGGAAATTGGGCTCTTTGAGGATTAGCTGCGACGTTGCTCATGTTCGTGCTCAAATTAAATCCCCTGCTTGAATGCATCTTAATCAAGCAGCGAGCCCTTGTTACACATCCCAAACACAAAGGGCCACCCAGCAGGCACCTTAAGCAGCTTTTGTCAAATCCTTCATAACCTGGAGACAGCCTGAGCAGCCCAAAAAAAAAACACCCTGCAAAAAGAAAATATCCTGAGCCGAGGTATAAACCCTCGAATTAGCCATCTGTCAATCTGCATATCTGGGGCAGATTTTTCAGAGGTAAATACAGATGGCTTTGGTCGGCCTATTAACGCAGAACAAGGCGGTCCTCATGCAAAATATTTCACAATGTCATGGGGTCAGAAATCTAAATAAAAGACTCTGGAAATCTCCCTGCAGTCCTTGACATCCTTAAAGAAGGAGTGTTTTATACAGGAATGCACAATTAATTATTCAGGCCTCCGATTTGGTTATTCATATAAGACTGCAGTCGACATCTTCCCTTTAGCAGTGTCCATGCATCAATCTCAGGCATTCATAGCGACACATGCAGTTAAACACAGGGGGAAAGTCTAATCATCACATGAAGTTCTGCTGAAAGCCACTCAGGGTGAGGATCAATTCAGTCACTGAGGCTGGCTGTTCTGTTCTGTAAGTAATCCAAGCCCTCCAACCAACACCAGCATTTTTGTACAGCACGCTTTGGCAGTGCCGCGGTGCCCGTTTGCTTATCTAGTTTAGCTGTATTCTGCAGGCCCCATAGCGGGCATTCTGTTTCACCAAAACCATGTTGTGTGATCACATCAATTAGGACTTGTAGGCTTTATGTGTAATAAAGTCTGCCATAGTACTGAGCTGGTAGTAAAATAAGAAGGGGAAAAAAGGGGACTGGTGAAAGCGAAGGGCTGAAAATGAAAGAAGTATGAAACCCGTTGCTGTAACAATTCCCATCTCTTCTCAAATCATGGCAATGCCAAGACGAGATGAACATTTGCAGCACAACAAAAAGCTTTTAAAGGCAAAACAACTTTTAGAAATGTTGGCTTGCTCACCTACAACGACAAAAATCCAGCTTTCGTTTGTGAAAGTTAGTTAACATATCCTATATACACCTATTAATGGAATTCACTTAGTAAATCAATAGAAGGTTTGCACTGAAACTTGCCAAGTATAGCACGGGCATAATTATGTGATGTCCCCAAGGTTTTGACATTAATGATGTCAAAACCTTGTTTACTTTCCAAAATGTTCAGTTTAATAAACAACCAGTTAACTTAAAAAGTGCAAAAGTGTTATCGGTGCAGAAAAGGTATGGGGTTAGTGAACCAACAAAACATGGAATTTGTCCAGGGCACCCACAACCGCATGGAACGGTGTAAAGCCCCGTCACTGTAACTGATTATCAGTCCGAATGTTTGCTTTTACTCCATTCTGCCCTACTTTTACATGTAATATCTGTAGAGCACACTGCTGTGCATGTACTCAAAATCAACGGCTCACATTTACACGAGACACGCGTGCCCTTATAATCTCTTCCCAGGAGGAGACATTCCTAAAGCTGATTAGTTTAAACACGCAACCAATGTACAGATTTTAAAAAAGAGTTATTATTTAAAGCTCACATTACAAATTAAATAAATAATACGCAGCTTTGAAACCATGATCCTCTCACTCTTACTGACTAAAAACAGAATTAATTAGTAGATGAACAATTTCAAGTGGACACAAAACAAAGACCAGACCCAGGCATAACAAACTTGTTGTGTAAGAGTTCTTTTAGGTCAGGCCTTCGCTTAATGAGAATGAAATACAAAAGAAAAAGGATTAATAATAATGGAATTTCTGATGCAACATCATGCACACCACCCTAAATATTCAAAGCAAAGCCTGACATTGTCTTAGAGCAGTGGTTCTTAGTTCTGGGGTCCTACATTTTGTAAAGAGCTTTGACAAATGAAGTCCACGTCAAATGATTCATGCCAGCAATTGCTGTCCTAACAATTGATCGCCTTTTGTCTTCTGTGAACAATCGTGTTGGGACAGCAGAGATTTTCCTATGCCTGCATTAAAAGAAAATTGATCTCCTTATCAGGAGGCGGTAGCAGCTTTCAAGCATAAAGTTGACCATGTTGGCAGACAGTTAACAGGTTTCTCCAGTAATATTTAGGCCTAGGATTCAGGACTTGAAACATTTACTGAATTCCATTCGATGTGAAACTACAACCATCAAAGTAAATGTCTTACATGCTTTAGATATCCAAGTTGAAGCTAAACCTGATGTGGGACAATGGAAAAACACATCTGCTGCAAACAGGATGCAAGTGGAAACGTGCTTTATTATAAATCTTGACCACACTTAGTCACTTTCTGTGCTAAAGACACAAACTGATCCAGTTTTAAAGATCCAGTTTTATTGGGGATAATAAAACAGGTTTTCATTGGGAGACCATTCTGGACTACAGGTAGGCCACTCTAGCACCTTCACTCTCTGATCATGTAGTGCTGGAGAATGTGGTTTGGTGCGGCCTTGTTGAAATAAGCATCGATGGCCCTGAAAAGGAGAATCTAAAAGCCAGTATATACTCTCTAAAATCTGTTCATTGTTAATGGTGCTGTCACAGACGTGCAGGTTTCTCATTAACACAACCGTATCATGACAGACACTGGCTCTGGAACTTTACACTAGTAACAATCTTAAGCCTAATTTACTCACTTGCCCCAAAAACATAAGGTCCATTGTTTACATCAATAATTCTTTTAATAATAATAAATGACTTACTCAGAGCATAACACGCTGCCCACTGTACACCATTTCAGATGAGCTCAGGTCATTGTTGACATATGGCTTCAAGTATGCATAGTATGGCCTTAACTTTGCCTAAACTTGCATTGCTAGCTGAGGTTCACAGGCATTGGCTATGGATCTCGGCCTTTTCTTTTACAGAAATTTCTCTGAATTTCCATCATTATATACTGCTCTGCTGAAGGTAAAACAGTATCTGGGAGAGGAACATTCATTGTAGAATAAACAGATATTCATAAAACCAATGAGAAAATTAAAGTTGATCAGATAAAACATTACACATCTTCATACTGCTTCACTCGGAATACAGGCCCCAGTAGATATCAAGGAAGCATTATAATATCAAAGCGTTCTGTTTTTATTTGATCATTTGATCTACTGTCCCAACTTAGATTTGGGTTTGTACCACCACCCGCTGCACTAGAGTCAAGCACACAAACAACAACAGCCTAGCAAACTTGCTTTGACCTTAAAATCTCTGCAAAACACAGAGGTCTAAATAATTAACGCAGCTCAAGGCTCTCCTCTTCTAATCACACTTTGCCCTCACTGTCTAAGGGAAGCTGAGGTGTGGAGGTTTCTCCTCTGTGGCCCCGGAGCTGTGTTTATGTAAAGGATGCAGAACACCTTGTCTGAACTGAAGAAAGCTTCCATCAAAGCATGCTGTTGCGCAAAAGCACCCACCGCCCAAATCAGATGGAGATAAACGGAGCGCAAAGCTGCTCCTTTGAAGTCCTGCAAACTAGAAGCACTTGACTGACATTAGCACAGTGCTGAATAGAGGCTCTTACCTCCTCTAGCTCTCCTGCCAAACTGGCTTTTTTCCCCACTGAATGAAAACATGCAAGAGAAAATAAGAGCTCTGCTGGAAGTTTCTAAAAGACAAGAAGTGATTATTAGAGGTCAAAAAATAAATAAATAAATAAAAAGGCACCACAGAGTACCAACCACAGCACATTCTGTCTGCCTGACAACAACTAACCCAACCCGTCACCTAAAGTGCAAGTAATACCTGAGAGGGTGTGCACCGGTTACCATGCAAAGACAACAACAGCCATCAATAGATCACAGATCACAACAAAACAGAAAATGATATGCTATAATAAAATACGCAGTCGTCCAAAAGGAAGTTTAAATCATACCTTAATGAATTCTTCAACATCTAAAATACGCCTCACATATTCTTCAGTCTGCATACGTTTCACACACTGTGCTGGTTTCATGCTGTGCAGTGCAGTTATGCTGAGATGGTAGCCTTCATCAGCCAACAAATAAAACCTTATGGCTGCACTAACTGTACCGTCCTGCACTGTTTGCTGTTTAGGTCCTCTTTTCTCTCTGTATGAGCTTGGAAACTGTGTTTCATATGAAGTTGTCCTTTCTCCATTTCTCTGTATACTTTATTAGCGCACTCAGTGGCCAAGACCCACACAGGACCACCACAGAGCAGTATTATGTGGGTGACCGATCATTCTCAGCACTGCAGTGACACTGACGTGTGTTGGTGCAAGCGGATCAGACACACACGTACTGCTGGAGTTTATAAACACTTCGGTGTCACTGCTGGACTGAGAATAGTCCACCAACCAAAACTATCCAGCCAACAGGGTCCTGTGGGCAGTGTCCTCTGGGCAGAGTCCTGTGACCACAAATAAGGGACTAGAGTATGAGCAACACAAACTGTGCAGAAGCAGCAGCAGATAAGCTATCTGTGGACCAGAAAAGTAGGAGTGTCTAATAGAGTGGACTGTGAGTGGACACGGTGTTTAAACACTCTGATCCACACACACCAGCACAACCCACGCTAACAGATCACCACCACATCAGTGTCACTGCAGTGTTGAGAAAGATCCACCACCCATGTAATATCTGCTCTGTGGTGGTCCTGTGGGGGTCCTGACCATTAAAGAACAGGGTGAAAAAGGGCTAACAAAGTACACAGAGAAAACAGATGGACTACAGCCTGTATTTGTAGAATTAAAAAGTGCTCATATGAAGTACAGTGGATCAAATGGACAATAAATGTAGATATAAGGAGGGGGTTTTACTGTTTTGGCTAATCAGTATGTAAATTTTAATATCAAGCTTGTGCCGAAGTACCACCTGTTTTGGTGCTGTGTGGAACCATTTTCAAAAGAACCATTTCACAGTGCAAAGAACCTTTTAAGCATGCAGTTGGCTATAGAATTAACTTACTAAGGAACTATGTTGTGAGCTTGTGGACTTGAAAAAGCATTAAGAACACACAGAACTGTAATGAGAACATTATATACTGAAAGCAGACAAAGGAAGGTGCAGCAGGGAAGTAAGGGAGTGTCACTGTTTGTCTCTCTCTCTCACACACACACACACACACACACACACACACACACACACACACACACACACACACACACACACACACACACACACACACACACACACACAGGGGGGCTGGGGAACAGCTGTCCCTCACGCATGCAGGAGAACAAGTGAAACCTCACCTACAGCTGATTGCACAGGCACTGGTAACACCCCACCCCAGTACCACCCACACACTCACACCTCATACACACTCGGCACCATTAATAACCCCGCACACACTAAAGCACTTGGGCCACCATGTCACCCGCTGGCACCAACCAAACTCTACAGGGACCTGCAGCGACAGCTTGCTAACCCCTCCCAACCTCTCTCTCACATACAGACAGTACAGGTCACTGAGGTCATTCACTTCATCTCCCAGTGTGATAACGCTCTACAGCAAACCAGGTTAATAATTAAGTAGACACACGTGGACATGCGCTGGTGGTGGGTCGGCAGGAAGCATGACCGTCTCTGCTCTCTCAAGTCAGTTACACTACGACAGGTCTGAACACAATTCAGTGATTCACAGAACCTCCAATGTCACCTCTAATGATTCACTTCAATACAGAGATCTTCTCAGGCAATGAAAAAAAATAGGTGTCTGTAAAGTTAAGTCTATTTTTATTCCATTTTATGATGTTTGCAATTAAACTCTCTAAAGTATTTCAGTACTACTCACCTTCCACTGTTCTGAACGGATCTGTTTCCTTGTTTTAGATCACTCCAGGTTGAATGGAAACAGAGGGATGAAATTCTTGAACCACCCAGCAGAAAATTGTTGTTCTCTGTGGTATCTAAGTAGATACAGCCAAGCACACTCTTCTGGAAGTCCTAGATGTCACTGACTGTAAATAACGGCTTGTACCTTAAGAGTGGGTTGTTAGAAATGGACGGCAGCCGTCCTCCACCAAGGCACTCCACCAAGACAGTCAGTGTAAAACTGCTGGAGGGTAAAAGGTGAAATACATCTTACAAAATGTGGAGACGCTTTTAGACGCTTTAAAGGTCCATGTTTAATCTAGAAGTCTCTTTTTAAATATTTTTCCTTTCAAGCCACAGCAGTGCTGCAGTTTCAGGTTAAAACAATAGATATCCGTTTCACAACTGCTGAACTGCCACCTTCAGTAATATGAATGGGTTTTTCTGACCAACTAGACCACAGAAGCTGGCTGGCCGAGAACGGGACAAGTCAAGCACACACATGGCCAGACTTATGTAATTCCTTTATGATGGTTCACTGATTCCACCAACTGTACCCAGCATTGTTACTGTAGTGGCTTTATCACGAGCTGACACGGCGAAGAGAACATTATCACACCCAACACACAACATCCCTCCACTGCATAACAGACATGCTCATTCACTGAGTCACATTATGCTATCAGGACACTCTTCAAGCACTTCAGGTATCAGCACAATCGAAACCGGACATAAACCAGACAATGGCGATGTGGGCTTGACTGATTTTAACCTTGACAGTGAAATACTGAGCCACATCACCAGTGTGCTGTGTTCAATCAAGTAACGTGACTCTAAAACAACAGCTAAGCAAAACAGCTGATCTTAGCTGTCACCTATTTCTTTGTCAGTGTGCTGCCTTTGACCGTTACCATGTTTTTACTGTCATCCACATTCATGCAGTCACACTGTCATTTCACTGTGAGCCTATCATTGGAAAAGCTGGAGAGTATTTCTCAAAGCAGGCTTCTCAGTTTCGCCAGGTAATTAGTGCCTAGAGTGCTGAGGGAAATTCCTATTGGGCAACCCCATATCTTTGGGATGTCCTGATTTGTGAAATCCTTCTCCCCTTTTACCAGTGAGTTCTTGCTTAGCGATGCAATAAACAGCCTATACTTAAACAGCTAAAAGAATTCACCACTGGAACAGCAGTACAGGTTAAGACAAGGCTTAATCCATGTTCCGGAGACCAGGCCCTAGTTATTGCTTTTGCCATGTCTCTGAACAATGTATTTATATTCTTAGGTTGCATGATGGTCTGCCTTACTAACATTAACCCACCTTTGATTATCATGAGCCACCAGCAATTTTATATGTACCGTCAACTCAGGACATTTTATCCCTCACACATGTACACAGGCCTGCATGTAGAAATTCAGTGCATTTATAGTATTGGCAAAATTACCATCAACTACCATCACCAAATCACTACCATGCAGTACATGGTTTTTGAGTAGTTAGTCTTAGCACAACGGAGCCTATTAGCATGCTTGCTCCAAAATGTAGACTGCCTATTTGCCCTCCAAGTTGTATTGCGTCCTGTTATTCATCCAAGAACCACACATACAAAGACACATACACACATAATCTTGTTTTCGGCCCCACCCACTTTCATCTTGTAATCTGAAAGATGTATTGAATCCGTATCAGAGTCAAGGTATCAGCTGTTAAATCAGTCCTGTGTGCTCTACTAGTGAAAGAAACAGCAGTGGTCGATAAAGAGTTAAACCACTTACTTACGGCTTCCTAAAAAAAATAAATAAATAAAATAAAATAAAAAAGGGCGAGGGTTCTTTCATGGTTCAACCAGTATAGATGTAAATAACCTCAAATTAAAGATGATATTCAGCACTTTAACCTTAATTTACTGGAGTACATAATATTGAGGGTTAACTCTGTTTAAGTTAAATGAGGCAACACCTTACCACTACTCCTATCCAGAAGCAAGCTGACCCACAATGCCATAAGAGGACAAGGAAACAGTTAGTGAACAAACTCAAACCTTCAGAGACATCACTGCTGCATCTCAGCATGTCCAGACATGTCCCTTATCCACACTTCACCATCATCTCATCCTCAGCAATTAACTGCAATGAAGAAAGTTATGTGCTGCCGGAAATGAACTTAATTTGAGGAGAAAATTGCACTTGTCTGCCCCATTGTGTGCCAGCACCATCTTCCCTGCACACTCTGACCTTTTGTTTGCTTTCTCATTGTGCTTAACACAAGCCGGCAGAAGAATATCCATTTGCTCGACATAGCCCTGAATTAGCGCTCACAGCGAGCCATTAGAGCTGCCCAACACAAGAACTAAACGCTTCCTGTTCTTTTCACGCTGACAAGATGATTTCTGCAGTGTCCCTGGCTGACAGAAGAGTGGCATGGAGGTGGAGACATACTAATGGAATGTGGGAGGATGGGGGGTTGGTCTGTATTGTTGGGGGGAGCAGGGGGGTGGGGGGCAAAACCGAAGATTCTTATATTTGGCTCAAGGGGCCGTTTGTGAATGAGGCTTCCGTTACAATGTAAACAAGACCAAGTTACAAGTGGGGACTGAAAACTGTCTTACTACATAGAATTGCAGTCCATATGTACGGATGCACTGCTATGGGAATGGTGCAGATGTCCAACAATTTCTATCATTATTGTTGCTGATGACACATAAACATGGACTTTTACTTCTAGAACTGATGATGGCTGCAACACGCAGTGGAAAGACAAGTGCAAAGAAATGCAAGAAACATCATAACATTACCCACACACTGGGAGGGAAACTGATTAAACTTGACTGTTTCCTCGTTTCTATACATTAAAGCTAGATTATTTCCTCAGAAAGTTTCAGAATCTTTTAAAAGCCACACTTGGTTTGCTGCTCTTCCAAGTAAGAACCTTTTTAAAACTTTGATTACCCAACTAATCAAAAACTCTCAGTACCTTAACTGATTGCCAATCAGTAGTGAAGGCACTACCCAAAACAAAAATGCACTCTTACTCTGCCTTACGTCTGTGAACACATGATAATCATCACGCTCCAGTTATGAATGTGTTTGTGTTAAAAGTGCTTGTCTTGATTTTGTTTACGATTATAGAACCACACTGCTACCAACACCACCCATTGAGAAAGATGACCTTAGATCAGCCCTGCTCCTCAATGTAAACAATCCCGACTAAAGGAGTCCAAAGAGCAGGAAAAGCTCTTTTCGATTAGCTCATAACTGAGTGGGTTGCTCCGGAAGTGAGGATGACCGAATAAGCATCTCGGCCACACTATTCAAGAGGCCCACTGGTCGCAAAGCTTGGACAAAAGCCACACAAACATGCACGTACATGCAGCGTAGACTCTACTCATCCAACTGCTTTTTGTGTTTGATGGAAATCAGTATACACAAAGAAACAGACATCTTTCCACTGCAGTGAGGCAAGAATGGAGCGAGGACACACACACACAGGAAACACATGAATGGGGCCACTGTGCATGGTCTTCATGTTTCTCGGCATGAAAGACAAACAAACAGAGGCATTACTCATGATCTCTCCCAGAGATGAAGGGAAACAGGGCAATGAGAGGAAAAAAAAAAAAAAGAAACGCTCACTCAATCTCTGCACTGGAAAACTGATCTCTGACCTTACGAGGGCAGGGGAACTTCCTTTCTTCAATCTCTCTGGCAAAGCTATACCACTCAGCCCAATCTCGGACAAACCCAACGCAGATGTTTCCACTGCACACTCGGATTAGCCCAGTTCCCTTAAGGCTGTTTGGGTTCAGTGCCCCTCCAGTGCCACAATCAGTCACAATCAGGTACTCTGTTCAGACGTGTTTGTAAAAGACCCAACTGAAGGGCAAACTGGCAAGCATTACAGTGAATACTGCTACCCATAAAATAATGGCAATCAATTTTCTAAATTCTCTTCAAAAAGCCTTTTTAAACATCAACCATCTGTAACAACGGTACACACAACATCTATAGCAGGCACAAATCAAGCTGAATGATTGTTATTATTCATTCTAAAACAGAAATGTGAAGGAGCAGCATTTTAAAATGACAACAGTCTTACTCTGATCACAACTGCAGTACTGCTCAGAAAGTTGAGAGGTTTTCTGCACATTGTTTTTCGACACTGGAAGGCAAAGGGCATTTTATCATCCAGGGAAACCAGCTTTTATGAATATAGCACTACTTTTATCACCTAATGTGACTAATATTTATAAACTTACATTGTTTTCTGTTCTTATTTACTATTTACCTACTTTACCTATTATGCCCATAATGTAGTCATGGTAGGTCTCCCCTTCTGTTATGCCAGCTGACATCATGCCAAGCCAGGCTGGAGCGAAGAAGGGAGATTGGACTTCTTTAAAGGGAACCCTGACCATTAAGACATAATCCCCAGTATGGTGGGTATGTAAAAAAACATTGAAATATACCATATAAACTAAGCATGACATGTATGCCACTTTAAACAGGTGCTCAACAAGGAACGAGGAACAGTAAGCCAAATGTCATTCAACTCAAATAAGTTATTTTAGCTAGAATGCTTGCTAGAACCTGACACTACTCAAGACAAAAACTTTTTGGATTGTCTTGTCTCTTTTTGTAGAGCCCACTGTAAACATATATCATCATCATGTTGGCCTATATAAGAAGGAATTCTGCCTCTTTTAGAACAAACAAAATGTTACCATTTGGTTTATATGTCACATTCTGGTAATATCAAACATCTACACTGTTTGAAGGCTTTCCTCTAAAGAGCGGGCATCCTATTTCCCCTAATGTCGACCCTGCCCAGGAACAGTCTCACAGAACTGAAATGAAAATGTACAAAACAGCGTCTGCCTGAAACCAAAACCAAAGAGGTGACCTTGACAACTGCCTGGTCAATGTTCAGCAAGTCCACAAGCACATTAAAGCTTAGTCATTCTTCCAGTCCAAACCAGCTGGTTTCTATCACATGACTGAAAATAAACTTTGTCCCAAGTTGAGACGCAAGCCTGTTTCCACTGCTCCGTGGTTTATGACAGGATTCTAGAGATGGGGGTTCAAGCTGAGCAAAACACTATGGGGAAATATCCAAGAGCCTTACACAGTACCCCCGCAGCCAACAGGACACAGCTCTCAGCCACCCACAGAGGCCGGAGTCGTGATTATCACTACCAAAGACATTAGGCAGCAGACACTAAAAAGCCCTTAAATCTCCATTATACTCCTAATAGAGCCGAGAGAATTCCTGAAGCTAAAGCCATTACTGCTGCTCCTCAGTTCCGCAACAAAGATGCGATTAGAGCCTCATTATATTCCAGGTTTATTAGAAAAAGCCTCTCTGTTCATGTAACCGAGCACCACCGAGGAGATAAATAAGGCAGGGCTCAGACAGAGGGAGGTGGTTGAGCTAGTAGGACAAGAATGAAGAATGTTAAGAGCCAACATGTGATGGTTTAGCTGACAACCTGAACGAGGCCTTTAAAAACTCCCTGGAGTCTGTAACGAGCTGTTCAGACATCCGAACTAAACATCCGAGTCTCCGAGGTGAAAGCACCTGTTTTTTCCAAAGGAAAGACTCTGTGATTGAGGGCTGTGATCATGTTCAGATATCTAGACAGGAAAATACAAAAGCTTGTTTACTACAACACTGCGATGCTGATCAACACATGCGACTTCACACAGCGCGTTTCCGAGTTAGTAACTCTAATAACGACAGCAAAAACAGGAGAGTACAATACACAGCAGTCTGAGTCCATAACATACACGGTAAACACAACTGAACAACAACCAGCACCACTACAGCACCACTACGACCACTAGCAGCAGGAGGAGGAGGAGGAGGAGGAGGGGCGGCTAGTCCGAGAGCTAACACACACACACACACACACACACACACACACCAGAACCCCAGCCCCTGTCCAGCTCTCCGTCAGAAACCGAGTAAATGGGACTGCTGGCCGAGGAGGAGGAGGAGAAGCATTCTTAAGTGACTGAGATGCTGTGGTGGGAACTTCGTGTCGGTTTTAGGGCTCTGTTCCCTCAAACAACATTAAGAAGTTAAAGCCGAACTTGCCTTCGGTTAAAGTCGACCGAGATTCTCTTCTGGCAGCTGAATCTCACAGCAACCTCGGAGCTCAAACACTTCACATCATTCTCCTCCCGAACCGGCAGCGGGTTTTATAAACACCTCCCTTCGTGCTTCCCGTCTTTTAATCCCGTGTAACTCTGGAGAAAACTCTTGGGAACTGAACGGCGCCGACAGTTCAACGACCAAACGACTCCTCCTCTTTCTTCTCCTCCTCCTCCTCCTGCTCCTCCTCAAAGAGTTGATCACATGATACTTTACAGGTACATTCAGACAGACAGGACACTCACACCTGTGGGAGATCACCGCCGCTCTCCTCTCTATTTCTCCCTCTCTCTGTGTTTTCTGGGAAATTGACTGTTTGTCCTGCTGACGGTGATGAAGATGATGAGTCTGGGAGTTCAGTGAATCCAAACCCTCCGAGCTGCGACCCGACAGGGAGCTAGTGCTGTTTTAGCTGTAGACCAACAGCAAGACAAAGTAGACGAATAGCAGAGGGGGAAAAGGCTGTGATTGTTCCTCCCTCCCTCTCTCTCTCTTTCTCCTCCCTCCCTCTTTTTCTCCCTCTGTCTGGAGAGTTTTTCGCCCCCTGTGGTGAAACAAAAGCACGGTCGCTACCTCCACCAGCCTCCTTCCTACAGCAGCGGGGCTCAGCAGAAAAGCGATTAATACGCGAAACTCGGCGCTGTGGGCTCAAACCCAGAGCAGAAAGGAAGGCTTTATTTATCTGCCTTCACTCTTTACCCGGAGGCTGCTCCACGGTGTAGCAGCTGTTTAGAAACCAGTCAAATTGTTAACTGAGTTTTTATGCTCTATGGAGCCCGTTTACTTTCTACTAGCATAAGGTGGTTGCAGTAAACGGACAACCCAGACCAAAGTTACTGTGACCATTAACACGTCTGCGGTAAACACGCCTCTCTAGCTTCCGCAGCTTAATCCCAGCTTTAAAACCTAAAACGTGACTCCCTGGTTTAAAGAGTAGGAAAACACTACAGAGGCTAGCGTGCTAACCAGCTAGCCTCCGCCCGTCCTGTCTGTAATGCCCCTTTGTACCTGAAGAGGCGATAGTGAGTCACCGTAGGGTCGAGTCTGCCATCACTCGCCATGTGAGCGAAGAGGAAGAAGGACTCATCGTTGTGGTAGTTGGCATCGTCTTATACACGTTACAACCGTTTCTCGTATTGTAGTAATAACATGTAAAATTATAAAATGATATTTTAAACCTGCCTGCTTTCGTCATTTGAGATTTTTTTTGTCTTTTGTCCCTCAGCCCACCAGTAGGCTAGTCAGTATTTTGGGAGTTTGGGTATCTTTGCTTTAGATCTAGATCAACTGGCAGTCAGGATTTGCACTCCAGGGATTACCAAGGATAATCAGTTTAAGAAATGTATGTGGGGTGCATGGTTGCATTAATACATAACAAATAATAGACCAAATGCTAGTTGTAGGCCAGAATGCTCATTTAATTTAGAAGTTGTTAAATTAAAGGTGCCCTTGTGCTATAGCCGACTGTGTGTGTGTGTTATTGAAAAAGTGTCATAGCTGAATAGTTTGAATGATTTATGAGTATGGTAATATCGGTCTAAGGAATAAGAGTTCTGTCCTTGCCCCCTGGGCCTGTATGGACACACTCTCTTCTTTCTTTTTCATCTCATTTTTTCCCTCATCTGTTTTCTTTCCATGCTCTCTACTTTTCTCCAACACGCTCACACACATGCATACCTTTCTGCTTCTCAAAATTTAGGCCTTATGTTCTGAAAGAGCAGAAGCACCAAGAAGAGAGAGACAGAGAGAGAGAGAATAATGATAGCTGTCATGGAATAAGTGAGATGGGTCTGTGCCTGAACACATTACATGCTGAGCCTTCTATAATTGGAGCCCATTGTTCTGCTGGAACAGTAACGGTCCAGCGCCTGTGTAGTTTTCAATGGAGCTGTCAGACCACTGCTCACTGAACTCAGAGAAATGCTGAGAAATATGCACCATCCACAGAACACTGAGCCTGACGAAGAGATGCATCATAACAGCTTTTATGCCTCTTGTCATGTGCAGGTCACAGACTGAAACAGAAGGTGGTGACACTGATTTTGGTGACCATGCATCTGAAAGGAACTGATCGAAAGTATAGAGCTATCTGGAAGAACCATCTGCTGTTAATGATGGACTGAAGAAACTTGACCCCAAGAAAAAGGATGGGAAAATGTAAACATAGGAGGCAATGAGTTGCCTGTACGTGTGTTGCCCCCTGCTGTCTCTAAACGTAAAAGCAGTCCATCCGAATTCTGGAGTATCATCACAAACTTCCCATTATATTAAATACTATGAGTAATACAGCTATATGAAAAAGCTTGGTCAAAGGACATTTGTGGTTAATTTGCAAAGTGAAAATAAGTACTTATGAAGCTCCTAAGAAATTGTGGACTTTAATTAATGTATAATATCTTAATCCATGGACCTGCTCTTCGGAAAAAATTTCACTCCATTACCGCCTAGACCCCTTGTCCTGGATTGCAGCGGCATTTGGAGAAAAAGACAAGACACAACCTGGACAGGTCACCAGTACATCTTAAGGGAGACACACAGGCAGGTACCGTCACACCAGAGGCCACTCTGGTATCACCAGCTTGCCTGACAGCAAGTCTTTGGACTTTGGGAGTGAACCAAGGCACCCACAGGAAAACTACAGCAACACATTTGCTGTGTTGAGAGTATGTTAAAGGGGTTATATGTAAGATTTGTAGTTTTAAGCATTGAGCTGTGTTTTTTTTTTTTTTTACGATAAAAGTGGAGACTGCAAGTTTTTGGAGAAATGTTGCCCCCTATGGTTTGAGCATGAATTCAACAAGTTGTGTCATTGGACACATTGCCCCTTTAAACTCAACAAACATTTAGAAACTGTCTATGAAAGTCAACAAAACACGGAGGTGTTCAAACTATTGCATTAGTCTGGATACTTATTGATGTCAATAAAACTGATGCTGTTTCTGCTATTGGCAGTTGTCTGTATGCTGTGCTGTTGAGTCTGGCAGTGTTAGGCTGGCGACAGAGACTGGCAGAAATAGATGAAAAAGAGACAACATATTGCGAGGCAGCGGATAAAAGGAGAAAATGCGTGAGGGAGCACTGGACTGTGGGTGAGGAGCGGAAGAGAAAAATAAAGGGGTTATTTTTAGCGTGTGTAATGATTCGATTTTCTAGACCGTCTTGCAGAGGTGAGCTAGCTGGCTGCTGTCAATGTGATGTATTGCAGATAATCCCGTGATTCTAATCAGGAAGGTGTGTGCTTGTTTGTTTTTATACCTCTCAGGACGTAGATGTTCTGATTTGTACGACAATGTATGTGATGAACAAGTCATATATCACAAGCTAATATACAAGACCAACTATTTGTTGTAACCATTTATTCAGCTTTCAGTCCAAACAGCCATTAATTATACAAACGATTAATTTCCAGTGTCATCAAAAATGATGAATCTGAAAAAAATCCACTGGTTTTTCTGTCCATCCTTCCACTGGAACAAGTATGAAAGGATGTGTAGCTGTCAAGAAGTCGAGGAAAGGAAAAGACTAAAAAAGGAGAGAATATTGCACTAGAACACTGAAACTGGACGTCTGAGATGTGGAGTAGGGTTTTATGAATTGATTAATCTAAAATCTGAGACCTTTGAAAGCAGCACAAGGTGGTAGGAACATCCCTGAAGCAACGAAACACTCTTCAAACCATGTCTACAACCATCAGACCGGCAGGGAGGGGGATCTGAAACTGGCGATTCCTTTTTGACTGAAAGCATCATGAATATTAATAAGCCCACCTTACAGTAGTTCATGCAAAGCTTCCTGGAAAACCTTTGACTTTGAAGGAGTTCTTAGAAGACGACAACCACAACTGTACTGCAGCTTCTATATCTTCTTTGGAGGTGTGGAAAATATCCCTGCAGAGTTCTTGGAAAGACAGTGAGTCAGAATGAAGAATGAGCACACTAAATACAGAAAAAATATGTTACACTCGTAATTAAAAGAAGATTCAAGATTCAAAGCTTTATTGTCATATGCACAGTAAGGAAACTAGTTTCCCTGTACAATGAAATTCTTACTTTGCTGCCCACATTGGATGTCATAGAATAAAAAGTATAAATATAAATAGACAGATAACAAGGGTCAAAAAATTAAGCATGCAGAGAATATATAAATAAAATATAAAATATAAAATGTAAACAATTTAGAATTATACAGACTATATACATTGTGCAGGTATGTGCTACATTAGTTACATTGTAACAGTCTGTAGTAAAGTGGTGTTTGTGCAAAATGAGCTGAAATATAACCATACAAGAACAGTTACATGTGCAAAACGATGTGTGCAGCTGTATGCAGACACAACCAGTCAAGTACAGTAGTGCAACTATTAAGAAATGTTGCACCCTGAAGGAAGTGTTGGATTGCAATGCTTTTGGGAAGGAAGATAAAGATTACCAGGAATTATAAATGATGATAAATTTAGGCACAATGTTTACTGAGCCACTCATACAGCAGTAGTGTCTCAGTATGGCCGCCATGTTTGCTAACAAACATGCATACATCTCATCATGGAGTTGTAGAGGCTCCTAATGGTAAGAAAACACATCCCATGCAGCTTGAATATTTTCACGGATTTGTTGGTCATCTCTACCACTGAAAATGACCCGCCACCTTTCTGACTTCATGACAGCCTGGCACGACACCATAGCAGTCTTTGGGGACGTTGAAATGGTGTTAAGCACAGTCGTCATAACGGTCTGTGTGTATGTAGTCCTGTGCTGGGCAGCCGTCTGCCAATGGTGCTGGCACTAACAGGATGACTCATGGAGAGCATCACTGCTCACTGAATGTCAGGATTCATGGCTGTTGGGTCAGTCAGGTACAGAGTTAAGGCCAGTCCTTGGTTACGTCACATGCGTGGCTGAGCATTTGTACATCTCATGATGTTACACCTACTCATCAAGTTTCATTCCTGTCATTCCAATTCCTTCTGGGTACAACTGCTCGTTTGATGATGAGTGTATATTTGGATGTTTAGGCTGTGTGATTTTCTGTTAAATATATTGCAGCTGTTGGACCAAAACCTTATTATCATCCCTAAAATAATCACTTTACAGGTAAAAAAAAACATAACTTATTTTTTATGTAACTAGACTTTCCTCCCACTAACTGTAGGCCAACAAAAGGGTGGTTTTGGGACTGTGGACAGACTGTAGAAAGATATCAGTACTGCAGTACAAATATCTTGTATATCTTGAACATTAATTTTTAATTTAATTTCTGTTCATGTTCTTTGAGTCCATTCATCACGAAATGTTCATACAATGTAAAACCAAATGGTGTTTTTAAAAGGTGTAAAATGATTTTAGCAACGACAGGGAGTCATGTGTTTTATGAAGGAGCCCTCATATGCCATATGTAAGGCAGACCTGATGTAAATGACTTCACATCCTGACACCTTATAAAAACAATGTGTGTGTTAGTGGCACAGTATAATATACTGCTTAACATTATTGCGACATCTGCCGTCCTCATACTAATGTATTGGATGCAATATAAAGAGCCCTTTCTGAACATTTGGTGGTCTTAAGAATCATCCTGCTCGTGGGACTCCATCCTTTTTGGAGACAAAGCCATCAATAATGTCTTTACAGGAAATCTGCTAGTATCATGACGACACCAGAGATAGAATAAAAACAATATACCTTGGGTCCCTTTTGGCTCAGGAGGTTCTAAGAAATTCCTTTTATTACTTACAGGAAGAAACAGAAACCCAATACTTTTTTTATGTTTTGTATGGTGGTGGGGTGGATGCATTCGCACACCAAAGAAATATTAATATTTGATCTTGTTCAAATAAAGGTAATTTTATTACATCACCATTGCAAAATCAAGAAAATTTGACTTTGATTATTGTTTATTTAACCAAAATGTAAAAGGAAAAATAAAATGCAGTTGACAGGTCTTATGGAAAACACCCTCTGTTAAGATTGGCTGATGGCTATATGGCTGATATTCCCCTCTTTGGTTGAAATAACCTCAATTAGACGTTTCTCTGACATTGACTGGGAGAAAGTTTTCCCCTTTGAATTCTTTCAGCTGAGTGATGTTTGATGGGTTTCTTCCATCCACAGTCAGTTTCAAATCACCCCACAGCATCTCAGTAGGATTAAGGCATGGCCTTTTCTGACTTTGGTATTCCAGAACTCTCCATTTCTTTCCTTTAGCCATCCCTGGGTGGATTTACTGAAATGATTTGGGTAGTTTTCATGTTGACCGCTCTACCCCTGCTTAAGGTTTTGGACAGATAGTCTCATGTTTTTTTCAAGCACCCTCTGATACAACAAAGAATTCATAGCAGATTCCCTGCCGCTGCTTTTGGTTTTCCTTCTGTTACTGTGCCCAAAATAAACCAACAATGGATTCATCTGTCCAAAGCATATTGTTCCAGAAGTTCTGGTCTTTTTCTCAGGGGTCTCTTGCAAGCTTCAGTTATGAGCTGATGTTTTGTTTTTGACAGCACACCCCTTCCTCCTACCCCAATGAAAATCTCCTGTGCAATCACTTGTGAACATTCCTCTTTCTGATGGTAGATGCAGGTTTTACAGCAACTGTAGAAAGAGCTATCTGAAGGTCCCGTAATGACATTTTAGGACTGTTGGAGGTTTCTTTATGCATCTTGCTGTCTGTTGCCCTTTATATATTCCCAATCTAAATTTTGGGCATGTGAATAAGACTTTCGTTTTCAAAATCCACTCTAACAATGTTCTAATGTTTTGTAACCGATTTTAGGAATTTTAAGAAATTTTAAGCAGTACTAGAAGAGTGGATTTCCTAACATTTTTCTTTGTTTTTGTGTTAAATGCATTTTATAGCTGGTGTTAAATGACATTTCTTCAGTTTCATTTGTTTAGTCATATTACGTCTATCTCTCCATGCTGTTAAAAGGAAAATCAAACAACCATATGCTTAAATATGCTAAAAAAGACTATCTGGTTTCTCTCTGTTGCCTAACCACACCACATAAAGAGTTTGCTCATGTGTTTTATGGTACAGCATACACTATAAATCACATTAGCGAACTACATAGTACATACTACTAATTATATTGCAAGGCCCCCTGTAGTCCTGGTGCATGTGTAGGTCTGGAGCCTCATTTCTATTTCAGTTTAATTCTGTGTTTGTTCTTTAGCTGAATTCAGAGCATTTGCCTCCCAGTGGTTCATAAAACACAATGGTCACTAAATGCACACTGTAATGATGGTGGCACACAGGCACTGTCAAAGTGGTTGGCAGCGTTTGTTGATGTACACGTATATAAAAAGGTTTGAACATGTGAACACATCCTGTACAGGGACTAAAATGAAATATGATAATAATCTGTGACTTCAGTGCACAGTTACAATTTGTTTGCTGAGTTACAATAGCAGGTTAGACTCAGCAACAAATACAATAAAGTAAAGAAGTGTTTGATAAAAGAAGCCCCTGTGCTATAACTCTGCAGATCGGAAGCTCAGCTCTGTCTCATAGGCTACACCTCCAAAAGGCAGGAATCCAAGAGAAAACACTGTGGGCACTTGCTGTGTGATGGGACAGTTTCCACTCTGCCAGTTTGGTGCGATGCCACAGATGAGCCATCTGCTGCTTTTTCTGACACTCGCAACAGCTCAGGCTTCATCAGCCAGCATCCTGCACCCTCATCCTTTCTGCCTACATGCTCACACCTCTCCAAACCAACAGGCCTCTACGGAAAACTGGACTGTAGATGGCAACGCTGTGAGCAGTGCCGCTCTCTTTTATCCTCATCCAGTCTGAAAGCTTTGGCAAAATGAACAGGAGTTATTCTGAGCAAGCCATTTGCTGGTTAGACCCGTTTGAGACCCGGGTGTTTATCCAGGCTTTCACTTCTGTAGATCGGTTTGTCATTGCTGGATACATGGAAGGAGGTCCATAAGTAGTGTGACAAAGGGTTATAATTGTTAGTGTACTTAAACAGTATAGACTTAATTGAAAAGATGAACAAAATGAAAAAAAAAATGTAATGAATATATATTATATAAAGTTTAACATTTTTGTATAGCTGTTTTAAGTGGATAACAACCATATTATGGACAGCTGACCTTCCATCTCTTTTGAAATAAAGCAGTTTGTTGTTCATAATGTGCATGTATGGAAACTATTATATACAGGTGCTGGTCATAAAATTAGAATGAAAAAATTGATTTATTTCAGTAATTACATTCAAAAAGTGAAACTGGTGTATTATATTCATTCATTACACACAGATTGATATATTTCAAGTGTTTTCTCTTTTAATTTTGATGATTATAACTGACAACTAATGAAAACCCCAAATTTAGTCTCTCAGAAAATTAGAATATCATCTAAGACCAATACAGAGGATTTTTAGAAATGTTGGCCAACTGAAAAGTATGAACATGAAAAGTATGAGCATGTACAGCACTCAATACTTAGTTGGGGCTAATGTCTTAGACAGTCTTGCACTCACAGTCATGTTGGTTTATTAGAGAAAGAAATAGTATTGATGGCCGTGATATGAGAACACTTCACTCCAGCTCACGAATTCTTCTCAAACAGGAGTTCAAAACTGGTTCTACTGAGACATTGCACAAAAAAAACTTTGTGGAACTGCCATCGATGTATCACTATGTGTACAATTCAGTGGTTGTGATGTCAACAAAAACTCCCAAGTTTGGTCTGATGTGAAATGGTTCACTGTAGAGAAACTGACTCTTTCATGTTTCTTTACAGTGGTGGTGGCGAACCAGGCGTCATGGCTCTCAGACGTTTTATGTACTATCCAAAATGACCAGCTAACCTACACACTTGAAATGTAATGCTGGTTATACTACAGTAGTGATGAATCCAGGAAGCAGTTTTTTGGGATTTCTGTTGTATTCATATCTTTAATTTTCTTTTATAGAGAATGTCAATGTTTGTAAAGCATTCAACTTCAGATATTTGGCTTCTAAAACCACTGTGAACAATCCTGACTTCAACAATCATGAATTCTGTCATTTCCTGTAGAACAGAGCCAAACCAAACTACTTTTTTTGTGCGGAAATGCTGAAATAGCAATGAAATTCTACCTTATGTGGTGTACATACATTACATGCCTTTACCCATCAGTCTACATACTTCACATCTGAGCATTCATTATTCCTGCAAATCGAGAGCTTTAGGTCAGGAGCAAAAAAACAACAAATATAACTAGAAAGGGAAAGTTCGTGAACAAAGTTTAAGTTGGCTTAAAAAAGTCAGATCATTACGTTGAAACGTTTAAAAGTTGTGCTACCTTAAATTTACTGCCACCTTAAATTCTTTTCCACCTTAAATTAATTCCTACCACCTTAGATTCACTGCCATCTTAAATTCCCTGTCACCTTACATTAACTGCTACCTGTAACGTCCTGGTAGCCTAAAACTACTGCTACCTTTATTATATAAGACATATGTACGAATCTCAGTCGGAGACCCTTTAAGTTGACTAAGAACCTTAAAGTCGACTGACAACAGTGACCTTTTTTTCCCGTAAAACAGACTAAAGCTTACAAAAATGCACAAGAACTTTAGGAATTTAAAAACATTTTAATAATTAATAAAGGGAATAATAAATATATATTTAAGTCCTAACTGGGCTATGACACATGCTTGCTAAAAAATTAAATCCACGTGACAAGGTGCGCTGGCAGTTCACCGCTGAAGGAAGCTAAAGCTGTGAAGCTGAGAAACACGGGGGGACGATGTCTCAGAGAACGCCTGGAGGAGCTTCTGAAGAGGAGAATCCGAACAAATTAAATCTAATTCTGCTCGTCATTTAGCTACTGAAGAAGCGGTTAGAAGTGAAATTAAAAGACTATAAGTTATAAGCACTAATGTTTAGCATAAATACGCGCTGCTGCCCGGTGCTATACTCTGTAATAAAATCAGGCTCTAATTCAGATCGATCATCATACGCCAGGCCTGTGACTCTGCTGACTTTCTAAATGAGGAGAATCAGATCTGAAACATATACAAATTGATTTACTTATTACAAGATAATGTACATGGAGAAAAAACATGAACGATTAGTCGAATCGTGGGCCAGGACACGCGAATCCGATTCAACTGGCAAAATTCTGAGTCGGGTACAGCCCTAGCTACACATCGAGATGTGAAATACACGAAACCTCAGTCTCCAGCAGGTGTCAGTAGCGCAATTTGCCGCGTGTATTGACGGAGGCCTCAAGAAGAAGAGGAGACGCAAGACTGCAGCTATTTTTAGCCCAGCTCGTGAGGAGTTCAGAGCAACGGTTGCCTTCTGTTTGTAAGTAGTGCCCAGTGTTTTCTGAAGGGAAAATGATGGATAAATGTGGAAATTACCTCAAAATAACTGAAAAGATCACATGTTTACTATTTATCTGGAAGATCTAGTAGATTACCACTGTTTAATAAAACAGTATTTATTAGTTGTGTAAAGATTACACGTTTATGTAGCGTTAGCTTAGCCACAGGTGTACCGTCACCTTAAGTTTACCTCAGAATCAGTCGTGCACCGACATGCGACATGTTTAATCATTAAATAAGAAAACACTGTAGACACTACCTTTCAGAACAGACATAAATGTCTGCAAGAACATAAATTATACTAAAGGCTTTGGTGTCATTAACCATAAATAAACTGAATGAACAGAAATGTTTTATCCTGTAAACTAGCTCCCTAGTTAGCAGAAGAGTTAGCTTTAGTTAGCGTTTTAGTTGGTCATGTTTTTCTGCCACACTTTATCCAAAATTTTGGCCTGTTCATGCAGCACAGAGAACATTTTTTTTTTCTGTTTCCAGATGTGATAACTTAAGTTATCGTAATTAACCTACAACTGCAGATTATCTTTTTTTAGATTATCTCAGACCTTAACAGGCCCAGGAGCAAGAACAAATGGTATAATTCTAAGGAATAAAGAGAGATTATAAAATATAATTGAAAATATCAGTTGTAATACATTTAAAGTGAAGAAACTATGTCAGCTAATGTGGCTGCCTTTATTGGGTCTAGTTTTGGGGAAATTTAGATTGTTGTTAAAATCTAAAATTATTCTATTTCTCTCCTAATATATAGGTTTGCTTTTTTCTGAGCAGTTTGACCCTCATTGTAAGTATATTTGTAAATATGTATAAGAGCAATACAACATATCACTGAGAACACTTTTTTTTTTTTTTTTTTTTAAAACTATTTGTGGTCCTGGATGTGGTAAGCTGTTATCGTAATTAACCTACAACTGCACCTTATCTTTTATAATAGACCATAACAGGTCCATGAGCAAGAACAAATAGTTAAATTCTAAGGAATACAGAGAGATTATAAAAAATGTAAAAAATTAATTATGACATTTTTGTGGTTGCCTTTATTGTTTATAGTCTTGTGAAACTTTTGACTGTTGCTAAGAAATTAACTTATTCTATTTCTCTCCTAATATACAGGTTGATTATTTCCTAAAAAAAGAGACTTTATTGTAAGTATGATTGTAAAAATGTTTCAGGGCATTTAAACACACTGTTTTCATGCTGAGGGGGTGTGCTTTTCAGGTGCTATTGTTAGTTTAACTGGTGAGTTAAAAGGTGGGTTACCTTTTTATGCACACTGTATACTCTATATAGTTTAGCACGATACATATATATATATATATATATATATATATATATATATATATATATATATATATATACAGTGGGGAAAATAAGTATTTAGTCAGTCACCAATTGTGCAAGTTGTCCCACTTAAAAAGATGAGAGAGGCCTGTAATTGACATCATAGGTAGACCTCAACTATGAGAGACAAAATGTGGAAAAAAATTGAGAAAGTGATTTTGTCTGATTTTTAAAAAATTTATTTGCAAATAATGGTGGAAAATAAGTATTTGGTCAATAACAAACAAGCAAGATTTCTGGCTGTCACAGACCTGTAACTTCTTTTTTAAGAGGCTCCTCTTTCCCCCACTCATTACCTGTATTAATGGCACCTGTTTGAAGTCGTTAACAGTATAAAAGACACCTGCCTACAACCTCAAACACTCACACTCCAAACTCCACTATGGTGAAGACGAAAGAGCTGTCGGAGGACACCAGAAACCGAATTGTAGACCTGCACCAGGCTGGGAAGACTGAATCTGCAATAGGCAAGCAGCTTGATGTGAAGAAATCTACTGTGGGAGCAATAATCAGAAAATGGAAGACCTACAAGACCACTACTAATCTCCCTCGATCTGGGGCTCCACGCAAGATCTCAGCCCGTGGGGTCAAAATGATCACAAGAACGGTAAGGAAAAATCCCAGAACCACAAGGGGGGATCTAGTGAATGACCTGCAGGAAGCTGGGACCAACGTTACAAAGGCTACCATCAGCAACACACTACGACGCCAGGGACTCAGATCTTGCAGTGCCAGACGTGTCCCCCTGCTTAAGCCAGTCCATATCCAGGCACGTCTGAAGTTTGCTAGAGAGCATTTGGATGTTCCAGAAGAGTATTGGGAGAATGTCATATGGTCAGATGAAACCAAAGTAGAACTATTTGGTAAAAACACAACTCGTCGTGTTTGGAGGAAAGTGAATGCGGAGTTGCATCCAAAGAACACCATACCAACTGTGAAGCATGGGGGTGGCAACATCATGCTTTGGGGCTGTTTCTCTGCAAAGGGACCAGGACGACTGGTCCGTGTACATGAAAGAATGAATGGGGCCATGTATTGTGAGATTTTGGGTGCAAACCTCCTTCCATCAGCAAGGGCAATGAAGATGAAACGTGGCTGGGTCTTTCAGCATGACAATGATCCCAAGCACACTGCCAGGGCAACAAAGGAGTGGCTTCGTAAGAAACATTTCAAAGTCCTGGAGTGGCCTAGCCAGTCTCCCGATCTCAACCCCATCGAAAACCTTTGGAGGGAGTTGAAAGTCTGTGTTGCCCGCCGACAGCCCCAAAACATCACTGCTCTAGAGGAGATCTGCATGGAGGAATGGGCCAACATACCAGCAACAGTGTGTGCCAACCTTGCACAATTGGTGACTGACTAAATACTTATTTTCCCCACTGTATATATATAAAATGTGTGTATTTTACTATATGAATGAAATATGATGACAATGACCTGGCAATTTATGTTAACAGTAAAGGAAATGCCATGTATGATGTTTAGAACCCACAGTTCTGAAATTCAGATTAAAATAAAAGCAGTGCATAATTGTTATATTTCCTAGCATCATCAGCAGTGTAAATGGATCTGTAGATCTAGAAGTGTCACTGGATCTCGCCTTCTCATAGTAAGTTTTATAGATTTTCTTTCTTTTTTTTTTGTTTAACATTTTTACCATGTGTCCATTTGCCCCTTTTGATTTTTTCTTATGGATTAAGAATTATAAAATCTCAAAGACTGTTAGGGTGTGAATGCATGTTTGCCATCATATACACACTCACCTCGATTTAACTTAGTTTCGATGTTTTGGTAGCTATCCGGACTGTGATCAGCTGTTTTAGCCATTCTGAAGGTAAATACTTTTAACTCTATACAAAGTAAATCTATTTAATCTATAGCTAATGTGTTTTTCATTATTATTTTACACTGTAATTGTTGACTAATGTCTGTCATGCCCCTTCTGTTTTTAAAACTTTTACTTTCTCAAGACTTACATATGTTTTATATATGGTTTGTTACTGAAATGACTTTCTGTAATGTTCAGCTATGTGCAGCCTAGTCATCAGAAGTAGCTGTTAGAAGTGACTTTAAATTATGTTAGTGTAACTAATTCTTCTGTTTACACTATTTCCACAGGTGCTGGAGAGATCTCCTTTCTTATACTCCTCTGTCTGTTTCCTGTTCCTGTTTTTCATCCCTAACATCCTTTCACTCTCTGTTTCTGTTTGCTTGCACCTGAAAGTACAACGTTCCAAAAACAGCTGAAAACCCTTAAAAACGTGAACCACTATAAAGGTGAACCCCTAAGGAAGTAAATCCTTAAAAGTAACCATTGAAAACAAACCCTGTTGGGAAAACGATACTCTTTGAAAACGAACCCTGTTGGGAAATGATACTCTTTGAAAACGAACCCTGTTGGGAAAACGATACTCTTTGAAAACGAACCCTGTTGTGAAAACAGAACTCAAAACAGCAAAACAGTTTTTTTTTTTATATACAGATGTTTTTCACCTTTTACCCTGTGCAGTGTTTTCTCAATATTTGTTTCTGATCAGATGATTGTGTAAAGAAGCAGACCATCCTCAGTTGAAGACACCACAGAGAGAGAGACAATATCTGCAGTTGAAGATCATCTCATTCATATAATTCATAGTTAACTGATTCTCATATAACACTATTGTATAAAACAATACTATTCTTTACAGTGTGTACTCTTTACATTAGTACAAACAGGTGAGAGATTTCTAGACTTATGTGCAGAGACGATATGTTACCAACAGCTACAGGAGTAACCCAGATTACAGAGACAAGCAGAGACGATACGTTACCAACAGCTACAAGAATAACCCAGATTACAGAGACAAGCAGAGACGATACGTTACCAACAGCTACAAGAGTAACCCAGAATACAGAGACAAGCAGAGACGATACGTTACCAACAGCTACAAGAATAACCCAGATTACAGAGACAAGCAGAGACGATACGTTACCAACAGCTACAAGAGTAACCCAGATTACAGAGACAAGCAGAGACAATATGTTACCAACAGCTACAAGAATAACCCAGATTACAGAGACAAGCAGAGACGATACGTTACCAACAGCTACAAGAGTAACCCAGATTACAGAGACAAGCAGAGACGATACGTTACCAACAGCTACAAGAATAACCCAGATTACAGAGACAAGCAGAGACGATACGTTACCAACAGCTACAAGAGTAACCCAGATTACAGAGACAAGCAGAGACGATACGTTACCAACAGCTACAAGAATAACCCAGATTACAGAGACAAGCAGAGACGATACGTTACCAACAGCTACAAGAGTAACCCAGATTACAGAGACAAGCAGAGACGATACGTTACCAACAGCTACAAGAGTAACCCAGATTACAGAGACAAGCAGAGACGATACGTTACCAACAGCTACAAGAGTAACCCAGATTACAGAGACAAGCAGAGACGATACGTTACCAACAGCTACAAGAATAACCCAGATTACAGAGACAAGCAGAGACGATACATTACCAACAGCTACAAGAGTAACCCAGATTACAGAGACAAGCAGAGACGATACGTTACCAACAGCTACAAGAATAACCCAGATTACAGAGACAAGCAGAGACGATACGTTACCAACAGCTACAAGAATAACCCAGATTACAGAGACAAGCAGAGACGATACGTTACCAACAGCTACAAGAGTAACCCAGATTACAGAGACAAGCAGAGACGATACGTTACCAACAGCTACAAGAGTAACCCAGATTACAGAGACAAGCAGAGACGATACGTTACCAACAGCTACAAGAGTAACCCAGATTACAGAGACAAGCAGAGACGATACGTTACCAACAGCTACAAGAGTAACCCAGATTACAGAGACAAGCAGAGACAATATGTTACCAACAGCTACAAGAGTAACCCAGATTACAGAGACAAGCAGAGACGATACGTTACCAACAGCTACAAGAGTAACCCAGATTACAGAGACAAGCAGAGATGATACGTTACCAACAGCTACAAGAGTAACCCAGATTACAGAGACAAGCAGAGACGATACGTTACCAACAGCTACAAGAGTAACCCAGATTACAGAGACAAGCAGAGATGATACGTTACCAACAGCTACAAGAATAACCCAGATTACAGAGACAAGCAGAGACAATACATTACCAACAAGTACAAAAAAGATGACGCTTTCAGGCAAAGACAGAAACAGTATTTTACAAGTCGGTACAGAAATGAGAAGAAAAAAAGAAATTTAAAAGCCTGCACCAGACTGATCTGAATTTTAGAATGAATCACAGAGAACAGTGCTTACTTCGGTCAAAAAACAGAGTATCTGCACTTAAGGTCCTACACAAGATACACTGTGCACAACATATACAGAGAAAATCCAGAATAAACCGCTTCCAACTGCAGAGAAACACAACAGTACAAACACAACAAGCACAAAATAATAAATCCCTGAATCCAGAAGTGCTGAAAGCATTGACTCACTTTAAGGAGATAACAAAAGCAGGACCTAGCTATGTTTGCACTGTCTGTCACAGAGCACTCTTTTCTGATCAGGTTCGCCTCTGTGATCATGAAAACTACCAAAAGAATCCAACAGTGTCTTCGGTTTGCCTGACAGGAAAATATGTTCACACCTGTTCCTCTGACTGCCCTGAAAACTGTGTACCTGAAGAAAGGAAAAGTGAGTGGACCTGTCACAGCTGTCATGATAATTTAGGAAGAGGGAAGATGCCTTCTATAGCTTCTGTAAACAAACTCCAGCTTGCACCTATTCCACCAGAACTCTGTGGTTTAAATATACTAGAAAGACATGTCATATCTAAATATGTGTGTTTTGCCAAAGTAATCAGCCTTCCCAAAGGTCAGCAGAAAGCCATAAAAGGTGCTGTTGTGTCTGTTCCTTCAGATGTAGAAACAACAGTAAATGTTTTACCCAGACCACAAAGCGAATCACAACTACTCACAGTGAAGCTAAAAAGACGACTGAACTACACAGGTCATTATCAGTTTCAAACAATATCTATGCACAAAGTTATTTCTACTTTACTCAAACTTAAAGAAATTCATTATGAATATATAGATATTGTAATAAACAATGTGGAGCCAGATGAACTATTTGATGATTTTCCAGACCATATTAATGAAGATGATGAAAATGCTCCAGTGGATGTTGAACATAACACAGGCAGTGTAGACACAACAGCAGAATCCTGAGGGTGAACATGTCACGGATAATGAGGCTGAAAGCACAGTAGAACAGCAGGCAGGCCTTGCTTTAGACACGTGTCTTTAACCACCCGATCTCGGTCAACATTTGTTGTCATATAATGATGGCATTTTTTGCATCGCTCCTGCTCAGCAACAGAATCCAGTGAGCATATTCAAAGTTCCTAAACTGGAAGCAATGGCCTTTCCGGTCCAGTTTCCTACTGGTGAAAATACATTTGATGAACTTCACAGACACACAACTCTCTCACCCAGCAGATATTTCAATGCCAGACTGTTTTCTGCTGATAATTGATTTGCAAGAGACACAAACTACATTTTCTTTGCCCAGTTTGTGACTGAAATGCATCTTGCTTCATCAAGTATGTCTATTCAGCCAAGAAAAGCAAAATCTGTGACCCGTGATGGATGCAGAATCAACAGTGCGCTGTTACAGCGCATTAAAGCACAGCAAGGTGAAACTGTGGACTTCTCAGCCCTGGACTGGCCAGAGAAATGTGAGATACTGCGCAGTAACCCAGTCACAACTTTGCGCATGTTTGAGAAACGTGTAGAAGCTCTCATGAACCTCATTCAGTCTCCTGCTCAGCCCATCGGTGAGGTGGTAGACTATTTTTACCGTGTTGAGTTTCAGCAACGAGGCTCTCCACACATTCACTGTCTATTCTGGGTTAAAGATGCTCTAGAATTTGAAAATGACCAAGATCAAGACGTGTGTGACTTTATTGACAGAAACATCTCATGTAAACTGCCAGACCCAAATACAGAACCTGAACTCCACAGAATTGTATCAGAAGTACAAACACACAGCAGAAACCATTCAAAATCATGCAGAAAGAACAATAAACACTGCAGGTTTGGATTTCCAAAACCCGCTATGAAGACAACAATGATCACACGCCGAGACCAGCTCCTGAGAGTCAGATGATGAAGGTGGAGAAAAAGATAAAACTGTGTCACAAGTAAAGTCAAAGCTCCAGTCTGTTTGGGATCTGTTGAATGATAAGACTCAGATATTTGAAAGTATCACACAGCTGCTTGAAACTGCTGGCATGCCTTATCAGGATGATAAAGAATGTGTAAAGTCTCTCTCTACATCCAGTCTGATTATAATGGAACGTGAACCAAAAGACTGCTGGGTAAATGGCTATAATCCACTGCTTCTAAGAGCCTGGGATGCCAACATGGATATACAATATATCCTGAACCCTTACAGCTGTATAATGTACATCCTCTCATACATTTCTAAAGGTGAGCATGAAATGAGTGACTACCTAAAAAGAGTGATGAAAGAAATGTGTCCCAACTCATCTGAGAGAGAAACCATGAAACAGGTCATGAAAGCCTATTCCAAAAACAGAGAGGTCAGTGCCCAGGAGGCTGTTGCTCGTACCTGCAGTTTAAAATTGAAATCATCGTCTCGTGCTGTGATTTTCATACCCACTCATGACAACGCTGTACGTATGAGTGTGCCTATGAAACGCTTACAAGAAATGGAACCAGACAATGAGAATATCTGGATGACTGGATTACCAGAAATGTACATGGCCAGGCCAACCACACCTGAGTTTGAGCACATGTGCATGGCTGAATTTGCAAGTGAATATCGGATTGTTTATGCAGAACAAAGAAAGGGTAAAAATGTTTTTATTCTGCAAAATAACATGGGACACATTAAAAAGCGCACCAGAGGGAAACCTGCCATCATTCGATATGCTCGTTTTTCACAGCAAAAATATCCAGAGAAACTCTGCTGAAACTGTACCTGCCACACCGAAGCATCTCACAGCTAAAAACTGCACAGTTTAACACTTAGGGAGCCTTCTATGCCTTCGCCTCAGTTAAACTCCCAGGAACAGACACACTTCAGCGGGTTTACACCATAGTAAATGAGAACAAAGCAAACTATGAAAAGCACAGTAAAGCTACTGAACAGGCCACTGAGAATTTTGAACAAAACGGTCCTATTGAAGATGCCTGGACAAACTTGGCACCAACAAATGAACTGATCAGATTGGAATGCTTGTTAGAGCAAGAACCAACAGACACCACTGATGTAACTGAACAAGACAATGTTCCAGATTACACTGCAGCCACAGCTGAAACCAGAACAGCTATGCCTGTGATGGAAGCTCCACTGATAAGTTCATCAGAAATTAGAAAAATGTTCCAGAGTCTGAATGAAACACAAGCAGCTGTGTTCTATATGATACGAGACTGGTGTCAAAGAATAATTCTGAATGAAAATCTAGAGCAGTTTCTTTATTATGTAGCTGGAACAGCAGGAACAGGAAAAAGTAATCTTATTAAATTTAGTTTATGCAGAAGCCACAAAAATACTACAGAAAATGCCATGTGTAAGAGAGGATGCTGATATCTCTAAACCCACAGTGCTCCTAAGTGCATTTACCGGCTGTGCCAGTCACAACATTAATGGAAAGACACTTCATGCACTTCTTAAACTACCCAGAAGCTTAAAACCTCCATATCAGGGACTTGGAAACAGTCTTGATGAAATCAGAGCAAACTTTTCTAATGTGCAGATCATTATCATTGATGAGATTTCCATGGTGTCTAAACCTTTATTTGCCTATGTGAACTGGAGACTGCAGCAGATTAAAGGGAATGATAAACCTTTTGGTAACATCTCTATTATGGCTGTTGGTGACTTTCAGCAATTACCACCACTAGGAAAAGCAAAGCCCCTCTGTGTGTATGAGGATCATGTGCTGGACTTCTGAAGAGACCATTTTAAGATGATCACACTGACTGTTGGCACAGGTCATTAAATCCCCTGAAGAGTGTCCTCCTGATGCATTACACATATTCGCCACTAACAAAGAAGTTGATGATTTTAACTCAGCAGCCATAACCTCACGCTTTCTAGACATCATTAATATCGATGCAGAGGATTATAAGAAAGACCCACGATCAGGACAGATGCAGAGAGAAGGTGCTCCGTTTAAAGGAGAGAAAGGTGATCTGATTGACACACTACAGGTGGCAGTTGGTGCACGAGTGATGCTCACTAGGAACATTGATGTAGAGGATGGACTTGTTAATGGCTCTTTTGGTAAAGTGGCTAAAATAATCATGAAGGCGTGTAACACTGTAGTTCAGAATATCGGCCTTAAACTGGATAATGCTGATGCAGGAAAGAAACAAGGAAACAGAGTGCCTAGTGGATCAGATAATGTTGTTTACATTGAGAGAGAAGAAGAAAGTCTGAGGAAAAAGGGAACAGTTCGAAGGCAGTTTCCTATAAAGTTGGCCTTTGCATGCACTACTCACAAAGTGCAGGGAATGACTACACGCTCTGCTGTTGTGTCATTAAAGAAGGTGTTTGAGCCAGGCATGGCTTATGTAGCAGTTAGCAGAACCACCTCACTCAGTGGACTTCATATCACTGACTTTGATGAGAAAAAGATTTACTGTGACCCTGAAATCAGTGCTGCACTGGAAATTATGCCCAAAGCTGACCTGCATGCTATTCAGCCACTTCTCCACATAGTAAGAGACTCCTAACCAAACTCATCACTGAAGGTAGTACATCACAACACAGAGGGCCTACAAAGTCATATTGACGATATCAAAAGTCATCATGAACTCCTCCTATCAGATGTTCTGTGCCTTACTGAGACTCATCTGACTGGTTCTGCTGTTCCTGACTCCCTTCAGTTGAAAGAATACAAATTTTTCAAGCGTAACAGAGACACAGCCTACACAAGCTACACACACCTATCCAACAGAAATGGTGGAGGAGTTGCCATGTATGTAAAAAATCATCTTCAAGCTCATCCTGTGCAGTACATACAGAATGTGACTGATCTGGAGTTTTTGGTGTTGAAATTGGAGACCCCTAAACAGGCTCTTATTGCAGTTGTCTACAGACCACCAAAATATAAACTGACAGATTTTTTGACAAATCTTGATGAACTTTTGACGTCTCTGAATATCATGGACTACAAACCTTTTGTAATATGTGGTGACTTTAATGAAGACCAGCTGGAATTCTTAGAAAAGCACAAGCACACTATTCGGGTATAGGATCTACGATCCTGCAAAATTTTGTGGTTCTACGTCAAAAACTGTAGGAGGAGTAACTGTTTAAATTTTCAGTATAGAATAATAATAAGAAGAATAAGAATAAGAAGATTACGAAGAACAGTAAGTTGGCTTTTACAAGCCAACTTAATAAGAATAGCAAAAACAGTAAGTTGGCTTTTACAAGCCAACTTAATAACTAGAAAGGGAAAGTTCGTGAACGAACTTTAAGTTGGCTTGTAAAAGTCTTATGTTTATTATGTTGAAACGTTTAAAAAGCTGAACTACCTTAAAAGCTGAAATACCTTAAATTAACTGCCACTTAAATTTTTTATCCACCTTAAATGATCTCCTACCACATTAACTTCACTTCCACCTTAAATTTCCTGCTACGTTAAATTCACTCCTACCACCTTAACTTCACTTCCACCTTAAATTTACTCATACCATGTTAAATCCCATTCCACCTTAAATTTACTCCTACCACCTTAACTTCTCTTCCACTTTAAATTCACTCATACCACCTTAAATCCCATTCCACCTTAAATTCACTCCTACCACCCTAACTTCACTGTCACCTTAAATTCCCTGCCACCTAAAATTCATCTCTACCACATTAACTACAATGCCACCTTAAATTCCATCCCAGGTGTTTACTAAGGTGTTGCTAGGCGGTTGCTATGGTATTACAAGTGGTTGCTAAGGCGTTGCTAGGCTGTTGCTATGGTATCCCAGTTGGTTGCTAAGGTGTTGTTAGGTGGTTGCTAAGGCGTTGCTAGGCGGTTGCTATGGTATCCCAGGTGGTTGCTATGGTGTTGCTAGGTCATTGCTTTTGTATCCCGGCGGTTGCTATGGTATCCCAGGTGGTTGCTACAGCGTTGCTAGGTGGTTGCTATGGTATCCTAGATAGTTGCTATGGTGTTGCTAGGCAGTTGCTATGGTATCCCAGGTGGTTGCTATGGTGTTGCTAGGTGGTTGCTATAGTGTTGCTAGGCGGTTGCTATGGTATCCCAAGTGGTTGCTAATGCGTTGATAGGTTGTTGCTATGGTATCCCAAGTGGTTTCTAAGGCATTGCTAGGCGGTTGCTATGGTATCCCAGTTGGTTGCTAAGGCGTTGCTAGGCGGTTGCTATGGTATCTCAGGTGGTTGCTATGGTGTTGCTAGGCGGTTGCTATGATATCCTAGGTGGTTACTATGGTATCCCAGGTGGTTGCTAAGGCATTGCTAGGCGGTTGCAATGGTATCCCAAGTGGTTGCTAAGGCGTTGCTAGGCGGTTGCTATGGTATCCCATGTGGTTGCTATGGTGTTGCTAGGCAGTTGCTATGGTATCCCAAGTGGTTGCTAATTCACTGCCACCTTAAATTCTCCACCACCTTAAATTCACTCCTACCACCTTAACTTAACTTCCACCTTAAATAACTTATTGCCACCTTAAATTCTTTACCACCTTAAATTCCCTCCTACCCTATAAATTCCCTGCCACCTTAAATTAATTTCCACCTGAAATTCACGCATACTGCCTTAACTTCACTACCGCCTTTAGTTTCCTGCCATCTTAAATTCACTCCTACAATGTTAAATTCCCTGCCACCTTAAAATAACTCCTACCACCTTAACTTCACTGCCACCTTAAATTCCCTGCCACGTTAAATTCACTCTTACCACCTTGACAGCCAAGTTAACGTCAGTGCCACCTTAAATTCCCTCCTACCACCTGAACTTCACTTCCACCTTAAATTCTCTGCCACGTTAAATTCACTCATACCACCTTAACTGTCAACTAAACGTCAGTTCCACCTTAAATTCACTCCGACCACCTTAACTTGGGTCTGACTGTCTGTGTGAGAGGTCTATCACTTGTGGCAGTTACATTTGATTTTGCTCGAGAAGCCCCCATTCATTCCAATGGTAAAAATTCTGACTTTGAGCGGATGTTTTCGGAAAACTGTACGTCGGATCGCTTAAAAAAGCACAAGCATAAATCTCCGGTATAGGATCCTGTAAAATTTCGTGATTCTAGTGCGAAAACTGTGGGACGAGAAACATTTTATATCTTGAGCGTAGAATAATAATAATAATAAGAAGAAGATTACGAAGAACAGTAAGTTGGCTTTTTCAAGCCAACTTAATAAGAATAGCAAAAACAGTAAGTTGGCTTTTACAAGCCAACTTAAAGATCAACAAAAACAGTAAGTTGGCTTTTACAAGCCAACTTAATAAGAATAGCAAAAACAGTAAGTTGGCTTTTACAAGCCAACTTAATAAGAATAGCAAAAACAGTAAGTTGGCTTTTACAAGCCAACTTAATAATATACATCGGATAACAGTATAGTTGCTTTAGCAATGCGCAATCATAATAAAGTGTCTGAGTGTGGTGGTGTTGGTGAAAGGCTCACAGCTTGTTGAGGAATCTGATGGCTTGTGGGTAGAAACTGTTCAGAAGCATCAGAAACTGGTCTGATATTTATTAAGTTAGTAAGACTAACTTTTCACCGGTATCTTTTTTTTGTTTGATTCGGGGAACAGACACAGTCTTGATTCTATGGATCTTATGTCTCTGGGCAGCTAGCAGATATTTGGTTTAGCCTGTTTGTCTGCTGCCTGGTCTTGGCCCTGGTTTGT
The DNA here is from genome assembly GCA_024036415.1 of Prochilodus magdalenae. Taxonomy (NCBI): domain Eukaryota; kingdom Metazoa; phylum Chordata; class Actinopteri; order Characiformes; family Prochilodontidae; genus Prochilodus; species Prochilodus magdalenae. Next base: position 8,028 of record JAMWET010000511.1, on the reverse strand, counting down.
CAGCGATAAACTATCCTACTCTGACTAAGATTTTGTGCTATACTACACTATCCAAGCTTACCCTTAAATGTAGGCCAATTGTCTACAAATCTCATCTTGTTTTCTGAGCACCACTTGATCAACCAGAAGTTTAGCGACCGTAATCTGCTGTAGATTTCGGCAGCACGTCGAACTGGTCTGAAGTGGGCCAGCGTTACAATTAGCTTTAGCCTTTGCCTTAGCCTTAGCTTCAGCGTTAGCTTTAGCTTTCCCTCTATGCTGCTGAGACGCCACCCATTCGCTCTGCTGTGAAGGCTCTGCTGCCAGAGTCGAGGACGCGCTAACTCTCCCTGAGGCATCCGATGCCTCTAGCTGAGAGTCTAAGATCCGCTTACTAGTCCTGCTCTTTTCCGGATGCACACCTTTAACTTCTCACAGACAAAGTTAGAACTGCTGCTATCACTAGAGATGGAGAGAGAAACATAGCTGAACATGCTGCAGTCAGAGAAAAAAGCAACAGGTCACGATCTGCCATACTGATACTTATGTTTTCTCTACACATATCTCAGACATGTGATAAGTGAAAAGTAGCCTCGGCGAGCAGCGTCGGCAGGAAGCAGCATTTTGACCCTTACAAAAGTCATGAATTGATTGGTACAATTGTGGAGAATTTTGCTGCAATGCTGTTGAAACTGGAGCATTTTGTTCATGTTCTAGCGACAGCAATAGATGAGTTTCTAGAAGAGCTGCTTTATCTGTCAACTTCTGCTTCTGCCGCTCTCTCTGAAAATAATTCTTGTGGTTGAGAAGTCAGTCCTTAACGACATTGCCAGTATCCAGACAAACAGTGTATTGGATGGCAAACAGCTTTACACATCATACAAGGATGGTTATCTCTTCAAAGAAAACTTATTTTCAGATGAAGCTATAACAATTTCACTAACTTTATATTTAGATAACTTTGAAATATGTAATCCACTTGGTACTTCACGGAGGAAACATAAGCTTTGTGCTGTGAACTGGATTTTAAGCAATTTATCCCCAGGCTCTCACTCAGCATTGTCCGCAGTCTACTTGGCTGTGTTGTGCAAAAGTGACGATGTGAAGCGCTATACGACACAAAGTGTTGGACCCTTTTTTGCATGACCTTTCAACTCTAGAACAAGATGTGTGTTGTTTTTATTCCTCTGCCTGGGCAGCCAGTGAAAGGCATAATTCAAGCTTTGGGGGCAAATAACTTGGGAGCACATGGCATCGCCAGTTGTCTTAAGAGCTTCTCTGGAGTTAGTTCATGATGCTCTTGAATTTGGAAGTATTAAGCCTATATGGCATATGATGCATTGTCTGGATAATTCTTTAGGTTACTGTTATTGCATGTTGACAGATTCCAGGAAGCTAAATACAATTTCACTTTCAAGGTGATGTATTATTTTGAAGTATTCTGATCATTACATTCTTGAAATTGAAGACATTTTGGAAGTGTAGCACTTAATGCCACTTGCTGTTAATGCATTTGTCAGGACAGATTGATTCATGACTGATTTTATTTATATTTAATTAAAATCTTTCAATCTTTTCAATTCAATTTTCATCAAACTTCCCAGAAAAAAAAATCTGATGCAGTTCTCTTTTTTCACCAGACACTTCTACTGCATAATTGACATATCCACTTTTCTGATTTGTGGCCCGAACATTAAACATAATAAGCCCGCTGGCAGGTTTGAAAAGTTGAAAAGTTTCTATTTTACCGGTAAAATGTGAATAAAATGTTAAAAACAGACAGCACTTCATGTTGATTAGTAGTATTAAAATAATTGAAAGGTACTTTTATTTTGAAGCGTTTTCTGTGGTCATTGTGCATGTTCAGTCAAGCTTGAGTTTGGGCCTTATTTATATTTCTATTGGTTGGCTTAGTTGTTAGTTTGCCTTCTGTACTTCTGATTGGTAGGGGGGCGGGACTTGGAACGGATGTGCAGTCAGAGGAAAAGACGAGACGAGAAAAACGAGAGGAAATAGAATGACTTCACGTTGGCAAAAGTTGACTTAGGTCCACACAGACCTAGCGTATCAGTGAGTAAACCAAGTGTTGCAGGATAGCTGATTAGAATAAAAACTAAAGAAAACTGGAAGTGAAAATGCCAGATGGTTTATTGTGTCCAAGTTTTCAAGTGCAGTGGATTAAAAAAAAAAAAAAAACAAACCGAAAAATAATCAAATGGAGAAAAACTCAGAAACTAAAAGAAAAAAAAAAATTAACTAAACAAGTAGATACAAATATATCCAATAGGTTTTCAAACATGCACTTCTTAAAACCAGATGCACCCACCAAGCCAGTTCTCTCCAAAATGCCTGCAGTCTGCTATTTAAATAGCCATTAAGCTGTTGGATTAGCCCAACTACAGGTAAGTTACAGGTAAGTTTAAAACTGGAAACATTCACCCTTAACCTTTCCAAAGAAGCCATATAACCTGCACCCCCCTGTTTAGCATGGGAAATGGAACAATCCAGTTGTGATCCCACCCCCCAGACTACATATCCCAGCAGAACTCGGTGCTCGGGTCCTTCGATTTATGGCAGGCTGCCAGCATGCTGTTACAAACAGGTGAGAAACTCCTTTAAATCCACAGTATCCATTATAAATTCTCTCTCCCCAGAACCTTCTCTCTCTCGCACCTCAGGTCACGGGCCGTCAGAGAGGCGCCGTCCATTTCTCCTCCTCCTGCAACTTCTCATGACTCATTTGTAGAGAAGACTGTGAGTCCTCTGAAGCATCTGAATTCAGGTAGGAGGCCTGCAACGGCCGGTTTATTTAATTTATATATATATAGTGCTGCTTTTTGGGTGTGGGGGAGCCTGTTTGAGTGACCCTCTGTGTTCCCGAATGTCTTTTTTTTTTTTTTTTTTAGAATAGGCATAGGGGGTTGCTGCTGAGAATATGAGGAAAGATTTTGTTTTGTAATTGTTAAAATGTATGAGCCTTTTTGGGGGACGTTTTGGTTATTTGTTAAGGTAACACCCATGAGCCTCAGAAAATGAGGACTAGCTTTTTGAAATTACGTTTATGAGCCTCTTTCGGGGGGACTAGTGGCTAACACCCATGAGCCTCAGAAAATGAGGACTAGCTTTTTGAAATTACATTTATGAGCCTCTTTCGGGGGGACTAGTGGCTAACATCCATGAGCCTCAGAAAATGAGGACTAGCTTTTTGAAATAACATCTATGAGCCTCTTTTGGGAGGACTAGTGGCTAACATCCATGAGCCTCAGAAAATGAGGACTAGCTTTTTGAAATAACATCTATGAGCCTCTTTCGGGGGGACTAGTGGCTAACACCCATGAGCCTCAGAAAATGAGGACTAGCTTTTTGAAATAACATCTATGAGCCTCTTTCGGGGGGACTAGTGGCTAACATCCATGAGCCCCCAAAAATGGACGTTTTGTGACTTTGTAGAGAAGTGGAGAGTTTAGTGAGTATTTGCAAGGGTAAACTAGATAAGTGATAAAAGGAGGAAATATGGCTTGTGGGTGATAAAGTGTAGGATGATTTGTGATGTCCTTAGAGTATAACATACTGAGTATTTCTTTATTGATGAAGAAATCATATTTAGGTGTTTAGAGAACTTTTATGGAGACAATAATTAGATAATGAGTGTAGTCATATTGAATTGCGTATTGGGCTGTTATGCACTGGGTGTTAGATTCCTGCCTGTCTCTCCCTCTCTGCAGTTGTAAAAAAAAGACATTCAGGGGGGGCTTGATGATTAGGCAGCTGGCCAGTGCCTAACCTGTATATGCGTGTATATATATATGTATATGCGTGTGTTGATGTTGACAATATAAGGAAAGATTTTGTTTTGTAATTGTTAAAATGTATGAGCCTTTTTGGGGGACGTTTTGTTAAATTGTTAAGATAACACCCATGAGCCTCAGAAAATGAGGACTAGCTTTTTGAAGTAACATCTATGAGCCTCTTTCGGGGGGACTAGTGGCTAACATCCATGAGCCTCAGAAAATGAGGACTAGCTTTTTGAAATAACATCTATGAGCCTCTTTCGGGGGGACTAGTGGCTAACATCCATGAGCCTCAGAAAATGAGGACTAGCTTTTTGAAATAACATATATGAGCCTCTTTCGGGGGGACTAGTGGCTAACATCCATGAGCCTCAGAAAATGAGGACTAGCTTTTTGAAATAACATCTATGAGCCTCTTTCGGGGGGACTAGTGGCTAACATCCATGAGCCTCAGAAAATGAGGACTAGCTTTTTGAAATAACATCTATGAGCCTCTTTCGGGGGGACTAGTGGCTAACATCCATGAGCCCCCAAAAATGGACGCTTTGTGACTTTGTAGAGAAGTGGAGAGTTTAGTGAGTATCTGCAAGGGTAAACTAGATAAGTGAGAAGATAAAAGGAGAAAATATGGCTTGTGGGTGATAAAGTGTAGGATGATTTGTGATGTCCTTAGAGTATAACATACTGAGTATTTCTTTATTGATGAAGAAATCATAATTAGGTGTTTAGAGAACTTTTATGGAGACAATAATTAGATAATGAGTGTAATCATATTGAATTGCGTATTGGGCTGTTGCGCACTGGGTGTTAGATTCCTGCCTGTCTCTCCCTCTCTGCAGTTGTAAAAAAAAAGACATTCGGGGGGGGCTTGATGATTAGGCAGCTGGCCAGTGCCTAACCTGTATATGCGTGTATATATATATGTATATGCGTGTGTTGCTGTTAACAATATAAGGAAAGATTTTGTTTTGTAATTGTTAAAATGTATGAGCCTTTTTGGGGGACGTTTTGGTTAATTGTTAAGATAACATCCATGAGCCTCAGAAAATGAGGACTAGCTTTTTGAAATAACATCTATGAGCCTCTTTCGGGGGGACTAGTGGCTAACATCCATGAGCCTCAGAAAATGAGGACTAGCTTTTTGAAATAACATCTATGAGCCTCTTTCGGGGGGACTAGTGGCTAACATCCATGAGCCTCAGAAAATGAGGACTAGCTTTTTGAAATAACATCTATGAGCCTCTTTCGGGGGGACTAGTGGCTAACATCCCATGAGCCTCAGAAAATGAGGACTAGCTTTTTGAAATAACATCTATGAGCCTCTTTCGGGGGGACTAGTGGCTAACATCCATGAGCCTCAGAAAATGAGGACTAGCTTTTTGAAATAACATCTATGAGCCTCTTTCGGGGGGACTAGTGGCTAACATCCATGAGCCCCCAAAAATGGACGTTTTGTGACTTTGTAGAGAAGTGGAGAGTTTAGTGAGTATCTGCAAGAGTAAACTAGATAAGTGAGAAGATAAAAGGAGGAAATATGGCTTGTGGGTGATAAAGTATAGGATGATTTATGATGTCCTTAGAGTATAACATACTGAGTATTTCTTTATTGATGAAGAAATCATAATTAGGTGTTTAGAGAACTTTTATGGAGACAATAATTAGATAAGGTGTGTAATCATATTGAATTGCGTATTGGGCTGTTGCGCACTAGGTGTTAGATTCCTGCCTGTCTCTCCCTCTCTGCAGTTGTGGTGTGTGAGATTGGGAAAGAGGAAGAAGAGATAAAGGGGGGCCTTGACGATTGGGCAGCTGGCCAGTGCCTGGACGACTGAGGTCCATTGACGTCATCATGTACAGGCTAAGGCGAGTGCTTTATTTACAAACTCTTTCCACTAAATTTCTGCATTCATGTGTACACATTGTCTGCTTTAAAGGAGAAACTTGGCAACAGACTGAGCAGTTCATTCATTGGTGGCATATTCTTCTTTGGTGTAAATTTTGTTGAGGGCTGCATATATGAGTTCTATTGTTTGGGCTAGATTTATTAAGACTTAGTGTTTTGATTTACTATTACATTGGGTTTTAATTCCTTTGGAGCTGGCAAATTCCTCTAGTTTTTACTGGCTGTTGTGAAATAGTGAATTATTGAACAAAAGCGGGGTGGAGTAATGTAAATAGTTTTAAGAAGTTTAATTTGGTAATTAATTTTAATTTCTAAAAAAATTGTCTAAAAAGGACATTAAAAAGTCAGAAAGTGATTACTTCTGTTGATGTAGTACAGAAGAATAATTTCTTGGTTAAAGGTATTGTAAAGGTATCGGAGAAGTGGCATAAGTGTTGGCATGAAATTGATCAACCATGGCCAGTAGAGGGGACTTTTAACCCAGATGTAATTAAAATAAGGAGGGTACATATCACATTAGAGATGAGGATGGCCGCACAGTTGAGAGGGGACAAGTGGAAACAACCATAAAGACGAATCCAAGTTCCAAAAGTAAGAAGGAAGCAGCCAGTGTGAAACCTAAGCGTGAACTGAGGATCAGAAGAAGGAACATGATCAGAAAGAACAAGACCAAGAGGCTCTCAGGAAACTTAATCAAAGTCAGATGATGGATAGCGAGAAGAAGCAGGCACTAGTCATACAGAGTCAGTCTCTACCAAATCAACCACTATCACAACTGCAGCTGAGTCAAGTCCACACTGTAAAAGGTAACACTACTCCTTACTTAAATAACATTAGTGAACTTTACTTATTTCATACTATCCTAGTGATTCAACTCATGTAATTTAAGTAATGTGCTCATTTTATATGAAAGACTTCTAAAACTAAACACATTTGAGTAAGTTAAACTGCACTCGACACTTTCAAACTCTGCAGTGCTCATGTCAAGAGGAGCGATGCAGGAGAACCTTCCAGACATTGGACACATGGGAAGCAGAACAAGTTTTAAGTCTTTAGGTACGTTATTCAAACTAAATACTCATTCAAATTTGTTAGGTTCAGGTTTCATTACTCACAACTGCATTTTTCATGTCCATATTTTCTGTTTATTGTGATAAATCGAAAGTACATTCGTGATGGGCTAATGCTACATTTGACTAACATTAACGCTAACTAGCTAGCTGATACGCCACTTCGACACAGAAAACCCTAGCCTACACATCCATGATTTCTCTTCTATTCAATTTCATTAAGCTGTGTTTTTATTAAATTAACTTGAAATGATAATTTGATAGGCATATTTCCGAAAAAAAATATGTATGCTAACGCTTGGCGCACATAGTTAGAGCTATTTGTGCACGCACATAGTAATGGAGAGACAGTGCTTCGACTCGAACACGATTGTCTCGTCAACTCGTGGTTAACAGCTTTAGTGGTATATGGAAATACTTATAGTTGACGCTTCAGTTCTGTCAGAGTCCGTTCTTTTTCTTTGTAGCTGGTTTGAATGACCGTCTGACGGAGAAGCAACACAGGAAATAGTCTGAGTTTGAGTAGTTTCAGTTTGTTTAATTAACGTTAGCAGCTTTCAACAACGCTGCTCACTAGCCGCTGTGAGCACAAACGTTCATTTCTTCATTTTCTTTGCAATAAACAAGGATTAGATTCGGTACAAAAAGGTAAACCACAACCATTTTTACAGAGCGTTGTGGAAAAGAGGATGAAACTGAGATTTGCCACCTTTTTTTTTTCAAATTCTCGATCCATCTTAAATGGCGCTGCAGTTGTATTATGGCGCTGGCGTGCCGTTAAGGTAGCTGCTGCATCTCTTAAGGTGTAATGGAAAAGTCGAGTAAGAAGCTGGCGAATACGAAGCCAATTTCATCCTCTTAAAAGATGAATAACACCCAACTGGTTCCTTTTCAAAAAAAAAATCTGACTACGGTAGTGATTCTCAGTATATCACCCCGAGTTTCCCCTCGTTATGTGAAATAAATGAATTTGTCTTATCGCTAAAAACTTTTGTATTTACTTTTAAAATTTAACTCCGTGCACACACTGCAGTTTATCTACCCTACAAATATCATAAATATTTTACCTTTTCATTTTAATTATTCTTGATTTGATTTGCATGGCAATAAATTTGGTAATGTTTTGTGAACTAGAATGAATGCTCATTTAATGCTTAGATTAAGGTATTGTGACCAGGTCATACTGTATTTGAAGTGTGAGTTGAAGTGTGAGTTGACAGACTCACTGTAGGTTTTTTTTGTTTAAATCTAATTTCTGTTGATGTGTTAAAGAAAACCTTAGCCA
>JAMWET010000510.1:150000-183879 GCA_024036415.1 Prochilodus magdalenae | reverse complement strand
TTGCACTTCAGGTAGGTTTTTTCATCTCACCCCCCTTCGCCATTGATGGATGGCAGTTGTGATGGAACGATGTTTCCGTGGAGATGTTAAAGCTGTGATCCGCGCATGTTTCTCCATCTGGCTGTGCGGCTTCCCCTCGAAAGCCAGCAGGAACTAACTATCAAACTGAGCATCACAGCACAGCTCTTCTATTCCTCCTCCTCCCTCCCTCTCTCTTTACCATACTCTCATCATTGGCTGACATCAGAACAAACAGATCAAACAAAAAGTCCGAGGACAAGAACCTGTCAGTATGAATGAAAATGTCATTCCAACCAATTAACTAAGCTGATCGGATGAGAAACGAGTCACCCGGTATGTTTACGGTGGTAGTAACACCAGGCTCCTGCAGATGGCGCTGCATGAGGATGATGGGGTTATAAACACCTGTGGGGTGTGAGTGACGGGATCCATAGATTGAGAGGAGGTCACTCCGTTTTGGCAATCATTAACATCTAGAAACTTCTTTCCCTTTATCACCTGGAAACACACATCAGGTCCCAACACAAAGGTGTCCTGATCTTAGGACAAAAAGGAGGACATCAGAAGGGAGCTTAACCTCCTGAAACCGGGACGTGCTTGGTGTGCAGTTTTCATTTCTCCTAGCTCTTTGTGATTAGTAGGACCTAACAAGTCTAAAAACTAAACGTTGTCTCTGTCCAGGAAGTTGTTTTTGGCAAAAACCAATATCCTCATATGAGACCAAAGGGTCAACGTTTTAAAAAGTATCATGGTCCCGAGAAGCAGAAATGTAATGTCCTCAAATGAGGACGTTGGGGTCTCAGGAGGGTAATACCTGACTAGCATTTAGAGGGCAGACCAATGTCACATGACCTTATTGAACCAATGAAAGGCAAGGCATTTGAAATAGTTTATCCCAAAAAGGACTAATAGGCATCCATCCAGGTACTGCACCGGAGGGAGCACCGGGAGTTGAAAGAACGGACATGTGGCCATCCTTCCTGATCTCCGGGAAAGGCTGACTTTGATGATGGAGTTGGTTAGCATGGTTGCTCTCTGTTAGCCTGTTGGCTAACTGATTTTAGGACCAGAACAATGAGAAATACTGATTGAGACTTGTTGATTGGGTATCCAGTTGTGTTCCCTTGCCTAACCTCATCAAAGTGAACTGAATGAATGTGTACAGTATACACTGTATGGTAATTAGCCACTGGGAATATTACAGAACTCCGGAGACTGATTGGATTGGGACAAGTCTCTGGATGTAGCCACATCAGTGCTCAGACACTCTTCCATCAAGGAATTGGTCAGTTGGTTCAGATCTGGTGGAGGCCTTCCCTGACACCATTCCCGAGGAGAATTCCCTGTAGACTGGGATTTTAGCCACTGGTAGACCCGTATGATCGTACGCTTCCATACACCTGCAGAATCAGCTACTTCCTTCACACTATGGTCTTTGGCCACGCCCACATGCTCAGTCACTCCTTTTAGCCAATCATTATCATCTGCTCTGGACGTTTTCCACACATGGAACGAGACATTCCCTGCAACTCCGGAGAGTGACATTTGCACTGACCGCTGACATACGCAGGAATATTAAACCGTCCATGCAAGCATCTGCCACCTTCAGCTGCAAACTCTGAATTATGTCATCTTTCATCTCCGGTTTTAATGACAATACGCCATTCTCATTCTGCCATCTGTGCTAATATGATATAAGAGAAGCCCGGAATGAGAAAGCTGTTTAACTAACCGTCTGAGTTGGACTTTTTTGTGCACGGCACCAGGAAATAATCATTCCTGTGAACATGATATGGACGTCATATTCAATTCCCATTTCACATCTAGGCCTCATTTCAGTAATTGATATTGACTTGAATATATTCATACGGTCCCAGTGACTGACATTAGCTAAATGGCAAAATGATTAAGTCAGCGTTTGGACTGGGATATTGATATAATATTCAGTGTTAATGGATAATTGTGGTTATAAATCATATTTCTGACAACCTCCAATCTCAAGCGGAACCGCCGGCTCTCCGGTTGGCGTGGTTTCTTTGATCTGTATGAATGGTGGCGTGGAAAACGCCACCATTCATACAGATCAAAGAAACCACGCCAACCGGAGAGCAAGCGGTTCCGCTTGAGATTGGAGGTTGTCAGGAATATGATTTATAACCACAATTATCCATTAACACTGAATATTATATCAATAACCCAGTCCAAACGCTGACTTAATCATTTTGCCATTTAGCTAATGTCAGTCACTGGGACCGTATGAATATATTCAAGTCAATATCAATTACTGAAATGAGGCCTAGATGTGAAATGGGAATTGAATATGACGTCCATATCATGTTCACAGGAATGATTATTTCCTGGTGCCGTGCACAAAAAAGTCCAACTCAGACGGTTAGTTAAACAGCTTTCTCATTCCGGGCTTCTCTTATATCATATTAGCACAGATGGCAGAATGAGAATGGCGTATTGTCATTAAAACCGGAGATGAAAGATGACATAATTCAGAGTTTGCAGCTGAAGGTGGCAGATGCTTGCATGGACGGTTTAATATTCCTGCGTATGTCAGCGGTCAGTGCAAATGTCACTCTCCGGAGTTGCAGGGAATGTCTCGTTCCATGTGTGGAAAACGTCCAGAGCAGATGTTAATGATTGGCTAAAAGGAGTGACTGAGCATGTGGGCGTGGCCAAAGACCATAGTGTGAAGGAAGTAGCTGAATCTGCAGGTGTATGGAAGCGTACGAACATACGGGTCTACCAGTGGATATAATCCCAGTCTACAGGGAATTCTCCTCGGGAATGGTGTCAGGGAAGGCCTCCACCAGATCTGAACCAACTGACCAATTCCTTGATGGAAGAGTGTTTGAACACTGATGTGGCTACATCCAGACACTTGTCCCAATCCAATCAGTCTCCGGAGTTCTGTAATATTCCCGGTGGCTAATTACCATACAGTGTATACTGTACACATTCATTCAGTTCACTTTGATGAGGTTAGGCAAGGGAACACAACTGAACCCCCAATCAACAAGTCTCAATCAGTATTTCTCATTGTTCTGGTCCTAAAATCAGTTAGCCAACAGGCTAACAGAGAGCAACCATGCTAACCAACTCCATCATCAAAGTCAGCCTTTCCCGGAGATCAGGAAGGATGGCCACATGTCCGTTCTTTCAACTCCCGGTGCTCCGTCCTGGATGGACGCCTATCAGTCCTTTTCGGGATGAACTATTTCAAATGCCTTGCCTTTCATTGGTTTAATAAGGTCATGTGACATTGGTCTGCCCTCTAAATGCTAGTCAGGTATTAACCTCCTGAGACCCCAACGTCCTCATTTGAGGACATTACATTTGTCGGGACCATGATACTTTTTAAAAACGTTGGTCTCATATGAGGACATTGGTTTTTGCCAAAAACAACTTCCTGGACAGAGACAACGTTTAGTTTTTAGACTTGTTAGGTAATACACAAAGAGCTAGGAGAAATGAAAACTGCACACCAAGCAAGTCCTGGTTTCAGGAGGTTAAGCTCCCTTCTGATGTCCTCCTTTTTGTCCTAAGATCAGGACACCTTTGTGTTGGGACCTGATGTGTTTCCAGGTGATAAAGGGAAAGAAGTTTCTAGATGTTAATGATTGCCAAAACGGAGTGACGAGACATTCACGGCACTGTAGCACCTCCTCTCAATCTATGGATCCCGTCACTCACACCCCACAGGTGTTTATAACCCCATCATCCTCATGCAGCGCCATCTGCAGGAGCCTGGTGTTACTACCACCGTAAACATACCGGGTGACTCGTTTCTGATCCGATCAGCTTAGTTAATTGGTTGGAATGACATTTTCATTCGTACTGACAGGTTCTTGTCCTCGGACTTTTTGTTTGATCTGTTTGTTCTGATGTCAGCAAATGATGAAAACATGGTAAAGAGAGAGGGAGGGAGGAGGAGGAATAGAAGAGCTGTGCTGTGATGCTCAGTTTGATAGTTAGTTCCTGCTGGCTTTCGAGGGGAAGCCGCACAGCCAGATGGAGAAACATGCGCGGATCACAGCTTTAACATCTCCACGGAAACATCGTTCCATCACAACTGCCATCCATCAATGGCGAAGGGTGCTTTGGGCGATATTCAGATGTCCTAAAGCGGGGACTCGTCACTGAAGATCAACCTGCTGCCATTCTGAATATACACCATCAGTCGGTCAAGACACAGACTGCACCCTAGAAGGAGGTGGTGGAGTGTGGTGCTGTGGGACAGTTGTCCAGGAAAGGTCTCCGTACCAGGATCCTGCGTGGTGAAGCCGTTTGCTGATGATGGAATTTAGTATGTGGTTCATCAATCATGTAGGGTAGTCATACAGTTAGGTTCTACTCTGTATCGGTAATGCCGGGGGATAGAAGCCAGCAAGGCGTCTAGTAGCACCGGCCATGACTCTGCAGTACCACTGAAGTGATGGTGGAGCTGAGTGCAGTGTCATTCCACCAACGAGTCATTGGCCACACACGGTGTCATGGTGTTCAAGCCATCGCAGTCAGGACAAGGAGTCCTGCCACACTGGGGAGGAGGACACAGCACTCACCCCAAGGCTCCAGAGACTCTGCCTGGACTATGTGAAGTCATAGGTACAGTGTGGTTGTCTGGGATTGGCTCTTGGACTGGGTTGGACTCGGCTTTAAGACAGACTGTAAATCTGGTAAGTAGCTCGTGTTACTCGTGCTGTTCCTCGCTGGGCAGTGGATGAGTAGCAGTGCGGTGTCGGTGCCTACCATCAAGGACAGCTGTATGGCTGGAAGTGACCTGCCTGCTATCTCAGCCAGGCAGTCACCCTAGCGGCGATTTCTCCGCTGCTGCCGCGGCCCCTTAGAGCACCGTTTCCTGCCAAGAAGTCACAATGTCATTTTCCAAGCTCCCTTCAGCTCTTTTCTCCTTGTTTACATTTCATAAAATTGATTTTGCTATCGTTTTTTGAATTTCAACAATGTGGAACTGACCTATCCATGGTCCAGCCACAAATGTAGCCATGTAGTCGCTAGGTTGAGCATGTTTGGAGAACACTGGTAGAACTGTGTTTCAGCTTGTTTGGGGTACGATGCTAACAGGCTGGGCTGTGTTGGTGGTTCTCTGCAGGTGGAAGGGAGAGGAAGGAGGCAGAGCAGGAAGAGCAATGGGAGAACGTGTGAGAGAGAGAGAGAGAGAGAGAGAGAGAGAGGAAGAGATGAACAGGTGGTTGGGGCAGGGCTGACCTATGGCAAAGTGACCTCAAAGCTTAACGGAGCATCAGAACCAATCTGGCAACCTGTCTGGAAACTGCAGCCAGAGACGTTATCAGGGAGAGCAGTTCAGAGGATACACCCAGACTGAATCCAGCTCCTTACATCCATCACAATGGATAAGCCACGCCCCTCTCTCTGTCTCTCTCTCCCTCATTCTTTCTCTACCTCCTTCTCTGTCTCGCTCACCCTCCTTCTCTCTCTCTCTCTCTCTCTCTGTCTCTCTCTCTCTCTCTCTCCCTCCTTCTCTCTCTGTCTCTCTCTCCTTCCTTCTCTCCGTCTGTCTCTCTCTCCCTCCTTCTCTCCCTACTCTCTAAATCTGTCTCTCTCTCCTCCTCCTTCTCCTCCCCTCTTCATCTCTCTCTGAGTCTGTCCTCTCTACTCCCCTCCTTGTCTCCCTCTCTCTTTCCTCCTCTCTCTCTCGTCTCTCTCTACCATCCCTTCTTCTCTCTCTCTCTCTCTCGCCCTCCTTCTCTCTCCTCTCTGTCTCCGTCTCTGCTCCTCTCTCTCCTGTCCCCTCTCTCTCTGATTCCTCTCTCTCCGTCTGTCTCTCTCCTCCCCCTTCCCTCCCTCTCGCTCCCTCGTGTCTCGTCCGGTCTCTCTCTCCCTCCTTGTCTCCCTCTGTCTTTCTCTCTCTCTCTGTCTCTCTCTCTCCCTTCTTCTCTCCCTCTCTCTTTCCCTCCTTCTCTCTCTGTCTCTCTCTCCTTCCTTCTCTCCCTCTGTCTCTCTCTCCCTCCTTCTCTCCCTCTGTGTCTCCGTCTGTCTCTCTCTCCCTCCTTGTCTCCCTCTGTCTTTCTCTCTCTCTCTGTCTCTCTCTCTCCCTTCTTCTCTCCCTCTCTCTTTCCCTCCTTCTCTCTCTCTGTCTCTCTCTCCCTCCTTGTCTCTCTCTCTGTCTCTCTCTCTCCCTCTTCTCTCCCTCCTTCTCTCTCTCTCTCTCCCTCCCTCTCTCTCTCTGTCTCTCCCTCTGTCTGTCTCTCTCTCTCTCTCTCTCTGTCTCTGTCTCTATCTCTCTCCTTTCTTTTCTCTCTCCCTCCTTCTGTCTCTCTCTCCCTCCTTCTCTCTCTCTGTCTCTCTCTCCCTCTTCTCTCCCTCCTTCTCTCTCTGTCTCTCTCTCCCTCTTTCTATCTCGCTGTCTCTTTCTCTCCTTCCTTCTCTCCCTCTGTCTCTCTTCTCTCTCCTTCCTTTTCTTCCTCTGTCTCTCTCTACCTCTTGTCTCCCTCCTTCTCTCTCTGTTTATCTCTCCCTTCTTCTCTGTCTCTCTCACCCTCCTTCTCTCTTTCTGTCTCTCTCTCTCCCTCCTTCTCTCCCGCCTTTTCTCTCTGTCTCTCTCTCCCTCCTTCTCTCCCTCTGTCTCACTCTCTCCCTCCTTCTCTCCCTTTTTCTCTCTTCTTCTTTGTCTCTGACTTTCTTTGTCTCTCTCTCTCTCCTCTTCCTTTGTCCTCACTCTCTCTTCTTTCTCTTCATCTCTGCCTTCCCTTCCCTGTATTCTCTCTCTCTCTCTCTCTCTCTCTCTCTCTCTTTCTCTTTTTTTTATTTTACTCCCCTCTCTTTCTCTCTTCTCCCTCTGTGTCTCTATCCCCTCTTTGCTGTATCCACCCTTGCTCCCTTTCTTTTTCTCTCTTGCTCTTCATGTCTTTTCTTTTTCTTTATCTCCATTGTTTTCTTCATCACCTCTCTTTACCTTTCGTCTTTTGTTTTAACTTCTTCTCTCTCTTCTTTTCCACATCTCTTTCACCCTTCTCTCTCTGTCCACCTCTCTCTCTTTCTATCTCTCTACCTCTCCCTTTGCCTTCTCTTCACCTCTGTCTCTCTTTCTTTCCTCTTTCACTTTACCCCTCTCTTTCCCAAACTTTCTTTTCCTTCCTAATCCCCATTCTCTCTCTCTCTCTCTCTCTCTCTCTCTCTCTCTCTCTCTCTCTCTCTCTCTCTCCTTCTCTCTCCGTTTCTCTTCTTATTTGTACCCCATCTCTCCTGATCTTTATCTATCTCCCTCTCTCTCTACCCCTTTCTCTCCTTCAATTCTTTAAACCTAGCTCTTTCTTTCAACCCTACCCTCTCCCTCTCTTTCTCCCCTCCCCCCGTCATTTACCGTTTCTCAGATGCTCTCCGCGGAACGTGCGGTTTGACTGGAACAGCTCTCAGAGATAAGGAACAAAATCGGAGGAGGGAGAGGCGCTGAAAGAGCGAGAGGAAATAAAAACGGTGATAAAGTCACAGCGGCTAGACGTCAGTCCTGCACCGCTTTAATTAGCGCGCCTCTTTTATCCTGCAGGAACCTGCAAGGACGAGCGCACGGAATTAACAAGGCCCAAAAAACCAAAACAATAAAAAGACAATGGTGGAGTCGCGCTGAAGAAGACTGCTTTTAAAATACAAAGAGTGACACTTAAAGTACGACAAAAGGCGAAGAGGCACCGGATCCTTCTAAAACGCGTATAAAGGCGCATTGTGCATTGTGTCAGGCGCTTGTTAAAGACTTGCCGAAAACAAAAGATACACATGACTGCAGGAGTTTGGCTCGATATGTCATGCGGCTCGGCTAAAGTTGCTTCAAAGTTTCTCCAGCTACTACATTTCCCAGCAGCCTCCACGGTATAAAAGAACTACTCACTAAATCCACATGAACTTACACCCATCATCCAAACAAGAGCTGCACCCGGAAGGAATCAGCTGACAGGAGTGAAACCCGGTGGGTAAGTTTGACATTGTGAGACATGGGAATGGTTCAAGTTTCAGGCTCAGCTGTGCACGTGATGTAAGCAGGGACGGGCCTTATCGCTGTACCTGACTGAGTATAAGGTTCTCCAGTTGCACATGCTTTCCATTCCGACTCTGTTGAGTTGGTAGCATCCTCTGCGAGCGTCTTATGCCTCAGAGAAGAGTTCGGAAGCTATCCAAGCAGCTGGAGGAGTTCGAGAGGGGTCCCATCCAAGGGCCCCGGAAAGCAGGACGGTCTTATTGGTGTATTGTGCACCACACCCGTCGTACAGATACCACTAGAGCACCCTCTCTGTTAGCATTGTCAGACGACTGCACCATGCAGGAGGAGATGCATGCACATCGTCATGGCGACTGTCCTTAAGACTGCAATGGTGTCGTGCCAGACTGACATGGAGTGACTCAGAATGCCAGGGGGTCGCTTTAGTCTTGGTGGAGACGACCAACGAATCCGTGTGTGGAGACACCGTGGTCAGCACCAAGATGAACGGTTTGTGTTAGGCCTGGTGTTACTCCACCTCCACCCCTACCGCATCATCTGCAGGAACTGTGTGAGGATATTTAAGCTACGTGGGATGGATTATTACACGACACCAACAGGCATTCCCAGATGGCAGGTGGGCATTGTTAGGATGGCAGAGAGAATTCGTAAGGATGATCTTACATATAGGTAAAGCCTAAATCACTCTGTCCATCATGCTCATCAATGCAGCGCCTGATCATGTTAGCCTACTTCATCTACAGGGGGATTATCTGTCATGCCTCCGGGGTCTCACCTACCTCCAATGCTCCGAACTACACTACCCATTCAGCCATCTGCACATGACATCACACCCATGTGCTCTCAGTTTACCAATCACAACCTGTCTTCCTGTTTAGCTTCACCCGAGTCTGTCTCACCTGTGCCTCGTTACCTTCCCTCGTTACCATCCCCTGTATATAACCAGTCTGTTTGCACTACCTCCTTGTAGGGTGTTCTCTCGCTGCTCGTGTTGCTAGTTCTTGTCTGGTTTTGACTTTGTATGTCAGTTTCCGTCTTTTGATTACCTCCTCAGTGGAGCTAGTTGGGGAGAGAAGGATGTTGGCCAAGCTGGCATCCACAATGGAGAACACCTCTCACCAACTACAAGAGACAAATGCTGCACTGGCCACTGGCCACTGGGTTGTCCATATTTTCTAATGTCTATATTTACATGTGACTCAGCATGGTAAACCCACCCTATCTCACCAGTTTCAGCCCAACAAGGTCCGTAGCCCACTTCTTTATCCTTGGTTGGTGTTAGCAGTCCTCCAGGCCCTCATCAGTGCCCGATTTCTAACCATAGATCAACTTCTGGCTGGGTAATTTTGAGTGAGGGTCCATTGTAAACCTAGCAGTGACCCTGGCATGTGAAAACCCCAGCAACACCGCTGAGAGACACCAGACGACCCTTCTCCACCCCAACACTACAGACGTCAGCAGCGTTCCTGTGTTGGTTGATCTTGATGTGATTTGATACGGAAAGCCAGTCTGTGTAAACTTTCCCACTTCCAGAGGACCTTAGCCTGTCCTCTTAGTCCGGCTCCACCTTCACAGAACCAATGACCCGTCAACCTGCTCCACACCTCCTCCCTTCACTCCCGAGCCCAGTACAGTCATCCATCCTCATCCTCCGCCTCTCAGCCCCGTCACCTCCAGCCTGGAGGAAACCAAAGATGGGAAGATGGAGTTTCAGTGGCCAGGCGGGGAGTGAGTGACCAGAGGAGCGGCCTGCTGAGTGCATGACTGGACAGTGAGTAATGACCTACAGACTTAACAAGCAGCAGGAGAGGGGAAGAGAAAGAGAGAGAGTCTGTTTATCTTTGTATATGTTTATTTATTTCATGTACATTATCGATACATAACAAGTAGAGAGGTCTAGTCATTAGGTTTGGTCGCTGTCATAATAAACCATCATATTAAATTGGCTTTATATGGTTTGTAATGTGTAAACAGTGTGTAAACACCAATGGGCCAGTGGTAATGTTCAAATGGAGATGGAAACGAAGCTTGTTCATTAACTGAAGTTTACATTTATTTACATTTAAAATAAAAATCTGTTTTCTTAGATTTAAAACCGCCAGTTTACTGCTGTCGGAACAAAACCACACTCCAAGAAATGGAAACACACTGTTGGGTTTAAACAGGTTTTGTTGTTGTTGTTGTTGTTGTTGTTGTTGTTGTTGTTGTTGTTGTTGATGATGTAAGTCAGTGAAACTGAGTTAGTGGTGTTGTTATAATGATTGTAAGTGAACTGACAGATTTACTTTTTATGTGTTTCCGCGGTCGATGTAATCTTTAAGTATTAAGTTTAACTTTTCCTATTGGCTCTCTTGGTATCATCTATTTGCATATTGCTCTTCTTGTTTTACTCTCCGTCTTTGTCTTGTCTTCCCCCTGGCCTGCCATCTTCCATTGTGTGTGCTACTTCCTTATACCCCACAGTTAACTGCCTATAGCCAAACTGCTGTGGACTGTAAGTGCCAGTTACCATGCCCCCTACTGCTGAGTGTACTCTATGGCAATGCAATGATGTAGTTCTAACTTCAAACCAACTTTTACTAAACTTACTATACTTTTAGACTTTATTTGATGGAACATAACCACAATCTAAGAAAAGAAATGTTCTGTTGTTGGGTTTAAGCAGGTTTTGTTGTTGTTGTTGTTGTTGGCTTTGTCTAACAAAGTTATGTAAGTCAGTATAACTAAGTCAGATAATAAAATGAATATTCATTATGAATGAAGTTTGTTTGGTCAGTGCCATGTTTGTTGAGTACACCTACAAATCTTTCCTATTGGCTCTCTTGGTATCATCTATTTGCATATTGCTGTACTTGTTTTACTCTCCATCTTTGTCTTGTCTTCCACCTGGCCTGCCCTCTTCCATTGTGTGTGCTACTTCCTTATATACCACAGTTAACCTTCCTATAGCCACACTGCTGTGGACTGTAAGTGCCAGTTGCCACGCCCCCTACTGCTGAGTGTACTGCTATGGCAACACAATGATGTAGTTCTAACTTCAAACCAACTTTTACTAAACTTACTATACTTTTAAGATTTTATTTGATGGAACATAACCACGATCTAAGAAAGAAAATTGTCCTGTTGTTGGGTTTAAACAGGTTTTGTTGTTGTTGTTGTTGTTGTTGTTGTTGGCTTTGTCCAACAAAGTTATGTAAGTCAGTATAACTAAGTCAGTTGTGTTGTTATAATGAAATGAAGAGAGGAGTCAGATTTACTTCATGACTGTTTGTTTGGTCAGTGCCATCTTTGTTGAGTACGCCTACAAATCTTTCCTATTGGCTCTCTGGGTATCATCTATTTGCATATTGCTGTACTTGTTTTACTCTCCATCTTTGTCTTGTCTTCCCCCTGGCCTGCCTTCTTCCACTGTGTGTGCTACTTCCTTATATCCCACAGTTAACTGCCTATAGCCACACTGCTGTGGGCTGTGAGTGCCAGTTACCATGCCCCCTACTGCTGAGTGTACTTCTATGGCAGCTTAGTAGCACAGTGATGTAGTTCTAACTTCAAACCAACATAAAGGTGAATATGGGTGATGCATAGTGATCAGTCCAGTTATTTAAAACTCATATGTGGTTTATTTGAATTTGCTTGGTTCTTATTAGCATCTTAAAGGCTGTTTACATACTTAACACAGTTGTGCATAACAGTATTAATGAAACTCAACATTTTGTATGGCAGATGTTTTCAATTCCATGCAGTTTCTTACATGAGACACATGTTGACCTTTGCATTGTAAATGACCAAATGAAAAGTTTGGTTACATTGACATACATTCAACCTAAAGCATGTGAGAGGTCCCTTCATAATTTGGAGATGCAAGGTTACATTCCAGCACCAGTGATATGCAAATAAACAATTCATATACACTATTGTAGCACTAAAGTGACGTACAGATGCTGCTTCGTTGAAGCCGAGTCTTTCCCAAAAGCTTGTGTAGAGAGGGAACCCAAACTACTAGCTAATACACTATAGAACTACATAGAGGCAGTATTCCTGTTTCCTTTGACCAAAAATGGTTCTATACAATATTTCAAAAACGGCTTCTTCGACAACTTGTTGCAGGACTGGAAACCACTTTGTAACTAAACAGATTTATTATTATTATTATTATTATTTGGAAGGTTTCATAGAGAATCATATAGAGTACCTAATGCAGAGAACTAAAAATCATCTTAGCTACGTTTTTACTCATATGCATAGGTAATATACACTCATATGGTTCTGTAAGTGTTTGTGGTTATATATAAAACCATTTTAAGGGACCCATGAAAATCACATTTTTGACCACTGCACATTGGTGGACATAGGTGATGTAAAACTGGAACCTGTATGTACTGTAAAGGAATTATATAGACACTGTAGAAAGTGTTTCATTGTTCTAATCTCTGTACCAAAAAATAAATGACTCTAATTTGTTCAGCAAACTGAGTAAAATGTATTCAGTGTCTTGTAAGTAGTTTTTCAGGTTGCACTTTTTACGGTGTGTGTATATATACAGGGGTTGGACAATGAAACTGAAACACCTGGTTTTAGACCACGATCATTTATTAGTATGGTGTAGGGCCTCCTTTTGCGGCCAATACAGCGTCAGTTGGTCTTGGGAATGACATATACTGCGTCCTGCACAGTGGTCAGAGGGAGTTTAAGCCATTCTTCTTGCAGGATAGTGGCCAGGTCACTACGTGATGCTGGTGGAGGTTTGTCCTTCTTGGTGGTATGCTGACATTACCCTGGATACCGTGGCTCTTGATACATCACAAAGACTTGCTGTCTTGCTCACAGATGCGCCAGCAAGACGTGCTCCAACAGTTTGTCCTCTTTTGAACTCTGGTATGTCACCCATAATGCTGTGTGCATTGCAGTATTTTGAGCAGAACTGTGCTCTTACCTGCTAACTGAACCTTCACACTCTGCTCTTACTGGTGCAATGTGCAGTTAATGAAGATTGGCCACCAGGCTGGTCCAATTTAGCCATGAGACCTCCCACACTAAAGTGACAGGTGTGTCAGTTTCATTGTCCAACCCCTGTATATCTGAATAGCATCTTCAAAATGGCAATTTGCATAAACTTGAATGTACAACAATAAATGTTGATTTATTTTCAGAACTTATGGAATACTGCATATTCTGCTGCACATTTCCCCATGTGGGATATTGTATCTAAATAATACAATTAACCACAATTAAATATTTACATCACTCACCAGCCTGATGTTTTGATGCTCTCCAAAAAAGATTCTACCAACTTAATTGCTAGCATTACCTGCAAAAGCCTTTACCAAAAGTGTTGATTAAAAAAGCCTCTTTGTTTGTTCACTATGTGTCCAGACAGAACACACAATGGCCTTTTCTGTACAGGATGTCAGTGAGAAAGACGAGCGAGAGAGAGGGAATAAAGGAGTCCGGGTCACCAAATCGTTCACCTTTATAAATGAAGTTAAAGAGAGGCCTTTCTGCCTCAGTGTTAAAGAGCTGAAGAAAGGAACAGCTTAATTATGAAAGGCTGCATGAAGAGTTAAAGACCTTTCACCCTTTAAACAGGGCTTCCCATGATGCTAGCAGGCCTGCATCACATGCTCATGTACTAAATGAGGGTGATTATAAAAGGAGGGAGGGGAAAGTGAGAGAATGGGAGAGGAAATGGAAAGAAAAGAGTGAGGTTAGAGCTAGTTTAGGAGCGGCGCTAGGGAGGACCTGATGTGAGGGAAGCAGTCTGGGTGCTATGGGTAATTAGAGGCCGAGCATGGTAGGAAATGTGCTTCAGTGATGTCTAAGTGTGTGTTAAGGCTCAAGGTTTCCCTTCATGTAAGCAGACACACACACACACACACACACACACACACACACACACACACACACACTCACTTACACAAGCAAACAAACACACACACACATGCGCGCACACACACACACACACACACACACAAGCAAACAGACACACACATATACACATCCACACATGCATACGCTTCTCTAATACACACACACACACACACACACACACTCACTCACTCACTTACACAAGCAAACAAACACACACAAACACATACACACATGCATGCATACACACACACACACACACACACACACACACACACACACTCACTTACACAAGCAAATACACACAAACACATGCACACACTCACACACACACACACACTCACTTACACAAGCAAACAAACACACACACACATGCACACACTCACACAACCAAACAAACACACACACGTACACATACACACATGCATACGCTTCTGTAATACACACACATACATACACACACAGACCTACACACATATACACATGGACAAACACACACATTAACACAGACATGCACACACACAGGCACAGACACACACACACACACACACACACTCACTCACTTACACAAGCAAACAAACACATACACACATGCGCACACACACACACACACACTCAGTTACACAAACAAACAAACACTTACACACATGCGCACACACACACACACACACATACACGCAGACACACACATGCACACACTCACACAACCAAACACACACACATACACATACACACATGCATAGGCTTCTGTAATACACACACATACATACACACTAAGACCTACACACATATACACATGGACAAACACACACATTCACACAGACATGCACACACACAGACACACACACACATTCACTCACACACACACACTTACACAAGCAAACAAACACACACATATACACATGGACAAACACAGACACATTCACACACATGCACACATTCACATATACACATGCATGCACAAACACACACACACATGCATATGCACACACATGCGCTTTTCAAATACACACACATACATACATACAAAGACCTACACACATATACACATGGACAAACACACACACATGCATGGACAACACTCACACACACTCACACACATATACACACACATATACACATACACACATGCCTACGCTTCTGTAACACACATACATACACACACAGAACTACACACATATACACATGGACAAACACACACACAAGCAAACAAACACACACATATACACATACACACATACATACACTTCTGTAATACACAAACATACATACACAGGAAGACCTAAACACATATACACAAGGGCAACACACACACAGGCACACACGTTCACATATGCACACGCATACACACACGTTTGTCTTACATACACACCCACACACACACATACATACACACAAAGACCTACACACATATACACATAGACAAGCACACACACATGCACACACACATGCACACACATTCACATATACACACGCATACACACACATGCACAAACACACACACACATGCATATGCACACATATGCGCTTCTCAAATACACACACATACATACACACACAGAACTACACACATATACACATGGACAAACACACACACATGCATGGACAACACACACAACCAAACACACACATATACACATACACACATGCCTAGACTTCTGTAACACACATACATACACACACAGAACTACACACATATACACATGGACAAACACACACACATGCATGGACAACACACACAACCAAACACACACATATACACATACACACATGCATACGCTTCTGTAACCTTCTGACCTACACACATATACACATGGGCAACACAAACACAGGCACACACGTTCACATATACACACGCATACACACGTTTGTCTTACATACACACCCACACACACACATACATACACACAAAGACTTACACGCATATACACACATCTGCACAAACACACTCACACAAACAAACAAAAACACGCATACACACACAGATGAATACGCACACACATGCGCTTCTTAAATACACACACATGCATACACACAAAGACCTACACATATATACACATGGACAAACACACATACATTCAAACACGCATGTATGGACAACACACACAGGCACAGATACACACATGCGCTTCTTAAATACACACACATACATAAACACAAACACCTACACACATATACACATGGGCAAACACACACACATACACACACTCACACACACACCCATACATAAGCACACATGCGCACACACGCATGCGCACCAAGTTACCTGGTCGTCTGAAGTCTGTTGGGCTGGTAACAGCAGCAGCTCTGTATCGTAGCTTTGCTGTTAGAGGTTCGGTACATCAGCAGACCCCCAGCATGGTACCGGTATGTGTGCGGTAAGTGTCTTTATAAAACAGGAAGTTCCTCAAAAGTGTACAATCCCCCAACACACCAGCTGCTCAGCGTTCTCCGTCTGCTCTTTATTCCACCTACAGTGCTCTCCAAACCTTCCCTTTTTCCACTGCTCACGTCTGTTCTCCCCACTTCTCCTTCATCCGTCGTTCCGATGGCTTATCTGTGGTTGAGCCGAGAAAACAAAAAGCTCCGTCTGTGTGTGTGATAACCCGTCTCTACGGGGTTCCTTTAGCGCACACTCGTTCATCTGAAGAACCTCAGACACCAGGTCTGCTTCACGTTTCCATCTGTTTATTTACAATAGAGAGAGAGAGAGAGAGAGAGAACAGAGAAAAAAAGAGAGAGAAAGAGAGAGAGAGAAAAAGAGAGGAATAAAGAAAGAGGAAAAGAGAAACAAGTAGAGAAATAGAAATAGATGGGGAAGTATACACTAAACAAGTAGGGGAAAGTAGGGAAAGAGACATAGTGAAAGAATGAAAGAAAGAACGAAATCTGGGTTGGAGGTGAAAAAGAATGGATGAAAGAGGAAAATAACAAAAGACGGAAGTGGAGAAAGTTAAAGAGAGGAATAGAAATAGATAAGGGGGGGTATAGAGGAAAGAGAGAAAGAAAGGAAAGAAGGAACGAGGTGTGAAAGAAGAAAGGAAGAAGGGGAGGATATGAAGAAAAATGAGAAAGACAGACAGGAAAGAAAGAAAGTAAACAGCAGAACAGAAAGATGAGAAGAAGAGAAACCAATAGAGCAAAAGAGAAAGGAAGGGTAGAACAGACAGGGAAGGAAAGAAAGAAAGAAAGAAAGTGACAGTAAAAGAAATTGGGCTAGCTCATGTCTCTCTGCCTCTCTCATTCTTTGTCTCTCAGTCCATCTCTGTCTCTCTGTCTTTGTCTCTATCTTTCTCTCTCTCTATTCTAATGCTTTCTTTGGGCCACCAAAAAAAAAAAAAAAAAAGCACTCTTCCACACAGACACATAAATAAATAGATAAATAAATAAATAAATAAATAAATAAATAAATAAATAAATAAATGTGTAAAATTTGATTTTCCTTTATGGTTTATGGTTTATGCTTCATATTCAGTTGAACGCCGGCTGTGCTACGATACACCATGTACTAGTTCTCAGTACCCTTCAGGGTGCAAGGAGACTGTATGCCATATGGCATGGTTGAACACTGTACCTGAACACTGAGCCTGAACACCCTCCAGTCCTTTCAACATTTGTTCTTCTAAGCCCCTCCAGGAGACCACAGTGGAACTGTCCTTCGGGTGTGTACTGTGGTTTCACCCTCATCAAATTTTAAACACATGTAATGACTGCTTGCATGCTGCTGTCACACGGGGATTACCCATCTGCCACATCAGTCTATCAATCTACCTTTCTATCTGACTGAAACCCACCTAATAGCGTGTAACACCTCCACCAGCACCGGTAACGCTGTGACTGGATTGGGCATGTACTGGACGTACACCACATCAATGTTCAGACACTCCTACATCAAGGTATTGGTCAGTTTGTCCAGATTTGGTGGATGCCTTCCCTGGCACCATTCCGAGGGGAATTCCCTGTAGACTGGGATTTTCCCACTGCTGGTAGACCCGTATGACCTGAACCTGAACCTGCAGATTCAGCTACTTCCTTCACACTATGGTCTTTGGCCACGCCCACATGCTCAGTCACTCCTTTTAGCCAATCACTAACATCTGCTCTGGAGCGTTTCCCACACATGGAACGAGACATTCCCTGCACCGTACCACCTCTTCCCAATCTATGGATCCCGTCACTCCCACCCCGCAGGTATTTGTAGACCCCTCATGGGCTGGGGATTGTGGTGGTATGGCAGTATCCGGGTGGTCCTTGTTTGAAAGGTGGAGTACCAGCAACTTCACGGAACACATGTGGTTGGAAACAGGACATGAATGGTCATGATGAGACATCATACAAGGGCTTGAGAGATACAGAGAGACCCTCGAAGTAACCCCAACACATTCTGTGATGTTGAGTTCTGGACTCTGGGATGGTCTGTCCACCAGCAGCTTCTGTGTGTGTCTCCATTCTCAGTGAGGAGCTGCTTCAACAGCTACACCTCCTTTCAGACCTCTATAGTGTTGAGGTGTCTTCTCGCAGTGGAAGAAGGATGGACAGACACCTGCGGATGTTCTCAGATCTGGTTTAAGCTTTAAGTGCTGTTTGTCGGATGGGGGCAGTTCTGGTGGTCTACTGGGTCTTCCAAAAAGGTCATGTGGTCTGATGAGTCCAGAGTGATGGGCGCATCAGGAATGGAAGGGAAGCACAGGAAGTGATGCACCCATCATGCATAGGGCTCCCTGTACATGCCTCTGGAGGCAGTGTTGTGATCTGGGGCTTCAATTCGTCAGGTAAAGGCTCGGTGACGTTATGTGGCAGTCAAATGAAGACCACCTGAATGAATAGATTGTCCCATCAATAGAGTTTTTCCTTCCCTGATGGGATGGCCATATTCCAGGATGACAGTTCTGAGATTCATCGGGCTCAGATACTGAAAGAGTGGCTCAGGGAACATGAAGAATCATCGTTACACATGAACTGGGCACCAGAGAGTCCTGACCTTAGCCCCATTGGAAGTCCATAGGATGTGCTGGTGAAGACTCTCAGTTCAGCTCCCACTTCCACAATATGTACTCTGCATGGTCTCTCTCTGTCTCTCTTTCTCTCTTTGTCTGTCTCTCTCTTTCTCTTTCTCTCTCTCTCTCTCTCTGTCCCTCTCTCCCTCTCTCTCTGCCTCTCTCTCTCTCTCTCTCTCTCTGCCTCTTTCTCTGCCTCTCTCCCTTTGTCTCTCTTTGTCTCTCTGTCACTCTCTGTCTCGTTATATCCTTCTGTCTCTCTCTCTGTCTCTGCTTCTCACACTCGCTCTCTCTGCCTCTCGCTTTCTCTCTCCCTTTGTCTCTGTCACTCTGTCTCGTTTTCTTTTTCCCTCTGTCTCTCTCTCTCTCTCTCTCTCTCTCTCTCTTCCACACAGACACCGAGTCCGAGGTCAGATTTAACACAGACAGTGCTCGTAAATAAACAGCAGGTTTAACAAACGTAAATAAACAGCAAACCAGAAAAGCCCCCGAGTGTACACACCAGCTCAACAAAAGCGGACCACCAGGTTACTGCCATACCACCACAATCACCAGCTCCTGCCTACAGCACACACACAGCTACACTTTCTTCACAGCCCTGTGTGCATGCATATGTGTTTGAGTGTGTAAGTGTGTGTGTGTGATGGTTTGACTCTGTGTTGATGTGTGATTGTACGTTTGTGCTTGTGTGTAGATGTGTTTGTGTGTGTGTGTGTGAGTGTGTGATGGTGTGTGTGTCTGTGTGTGATGGTGTGTGTGTGTGGGTGTGTGATGGTGTGTGTGTGTGTGTGATGGTGTGTGATGGTGTGTGTGTGTGATGGTGTGTGTGTGTGTTTGTGTGATGGTGTGTGTGTGTGTGTGTGTGTGTGTGTGTGTGTGTGTGTGTGTGTGTGTGTGTGTGTGTGTGTGTGTGTGTGTGATGGGGTGTGTGTGTGTGATGGTGTGTGTGTTTGTGTGTGTGATTGTGTGTGTGTGATGGTGTGTGTGTGATGGTGTGTGTGTGTGTGTTTGTGTGATGGTGTGTGTAAGTGTGTGTGTGTGATGGTGTGACTCTGTGTTGATGTGTGATGGTGTGTGTGTGTGTGTGATGGTGTGTGTGTGTGTGTGATGGTGTGTGTGTGTGTGATGGTGTGTGTGTGTGTGAGTGTGTGTGTGTGTGTGTGTGTGTGTGTGTGTGTGATGGTTTGACTCTGTGTTGATGTGTGATTGTACGTTTGTGCTTGTGTGTAGATGTGTTTGTGTGTGTGTGAGTGAGTGAGTGCATGTGTGTGTGTGCGTGTGGGTGTATTGATTTTGTGTCCAGCTGCAGTGTTCTACTGAGAACCAAACTAAAGAGCTGACCTGAACTTTGTCCTTCACATCACTGAATCAAATACTCTCACTAAAGCAGGACAAGTTTAATACAGCCGCAATTTCCTCCCTTAATCACAGACATAATCACACAGAGAGAGAGAGAGAGAGAGAGAGAGAGAGAGAGAGAGAGAGAGAGAGAGAGAGAGAGAGAGAGAGAGACAGGGGTTAGGGTTAGAGGGAGGGAGACAGAGAAAGACAGAAAAAAAGGGAGCAAGAGAGAGAGAGAGACAGGGAGAAAGAGATAGAGAGAAAGAGACAGGAAAAAAGAGAGAGACACAGAGAGAGAGAGTGCATCCAAATAACCCCAAACACATCCTGTGATGTTGAGGTCTGGACACTGGGGTGGTCAGTCCACCAGCAGCTCCGGTGTTGAATCTGTCTGTGTGAGCTTCCTGAACAGATACACATCCTTTCATGCAGTGGATGTTCTCAAATCTAAAAGCAAGAGCTCTGGTGGTCTATGGGGTCTTCCAGGTGGTCTTTAGGTGTTCCATTTCTGGGTGAGCTCCAGGTTTGGAATCTCTATTTATTTTCCTTTTGATGTTCTTCATTCTGATGCTGGTGGAGAACACGCCTTTCAGAAGAGAACATATTGATTCAGGGGTGTCTGTGCTATTGACTTGTAGTCTGTGTGTGTGTGTGTGTGTGTAAGTGTGTGTGTGTGTGTGTGTGTGTGTGTACTGTAGTGTGTGTGTGCTGTAATGTGTGTGTACTGTAGTGTGTGTGTGTGTGTGTGTACGGTAGTGTGTGTGTGCTGTAATGTGTGTGTGTGTGTGTGTGTGTGTGTGTGTGTGTACTGTAATGTGTGTGTGTGTGTGTGTGTGTGTACTGTAGTGTCTGTATGTGTGTACTGTAATGCATGTGTACTGTAATGTGTGTGTACTGTAGTGTATGTGTACTGTAATGTGTGTGTGTGTGTGCGTGTGTGTACTGTAGTGCATGTGTACTGTAATGTGTGTGTGTGTTTGTACAGTAGTGTGTGTGTTCTGTAGTGTGTGTATGTGTCTGTATGTGTGTACTGTAATGCATGTGTACTGTAATGTGTGTGTGTGTGTGTGTGTGTGTGTACTGTAGTGTGTGTGTGTGTGTGTGTGTGTGTACTATAGTGTGTGTATGTGTCTGTATGTGTGTACTGTAGTGCATGTGTACTGTAATGTCTGTGTGTGTGTGTGTACTGTAGTGTGTGTGTGTGTGTGTGTGTGTGTGTGTGTGTGTGTGTGTGTGTATGTGTGTGTGTACTGTAGTGTGTGTATGTGTCTGTATGAGTATACTGTAGTGCATGTGTACTGTAATGTGTGTGTGTGTGTGTGTGTGTGTGTGTGTGTGTGTGTACTGTAGTGTGTTTGGGTGTGTACTGTAGTGTGTGTGTACTGTAATGTGTGTGTGTGTGTGTGAGTGTGTGTACTGTAGTGTGCGTGTACTGTAATGTCTGTGTGTACTGTAGTATCTGTATGTGTGTACTGTAGTGTGTGTGTACTGTAATGTGTGTGAGTGTGAGTGTGAGTGTGTGTGTGTGAGTGAGTGTGTGGTATCCTATGCCCTTAAAACGTCCTCATAAACCTGACTGAACACATTACAGCTATTTCACAAGCTCCAGTAGACGCCGGCCTTCTTTACCTTCAGGCTGGTGTTAGTTTCGTATCCATAACTGGACAGCTGTCACACCTCTCTCTCTCTCTCTCTCTCTCTCTCTCTCTCTCTCTCTCTCTCTCTCTCTCTCTCTCTCTCTCTCTCTCTCTCTCTCTCTCTCTCTCTCTCTCTCTCTGTGACTATAGAACAGAATGGCACTCGGCCGGGTGGTCTATGAGGAACCCTTGTGTGCACACGCAGGGGGTCTCTCTATCCTGCATGTAAGTGTGTATGAGTTGATAAGAGGCTGCACTGACGGCGTTATTGATTCACTCAGCACCATGAGATCAACACTAATGACATCACACCTTATCAGCACTGCAGCCAACCCTACATCTCTCTGTTTCTCTCTTACCCTCTATGCCTATCTCTCTCTCTCCCTCTGCCTCCCTCTCCCTCTCTCCCTCTAATGTAAAGGATAAATAAGGTAATTATGTGCCCTTAGGTTGTTCCCTCCTCATACGGAGGCAGCGATGGGTTCTATTGTGTTGAGTTTATTATGGATATTATATGAGGTGAACATTATGTACATCTTAAATTATGCATAATAACTGCCTGCCTTTAATGCTAAACAGTTCTGTCCCCAGCTCTGCTCACTGCAATTATTTCACTCACTGGCCACCAGCGATCACACACACAAACAAACCTGCAAGTGAGGGGCACCGGAACCACGGGGGTGACCGGGCATGTGACCCCACACCACTTTAGAGCTTTAAGTACTGGAGCGGCAGCGCTGACCAGCATTAACAGTCACAGAGCCAAACTCTATCAAACCAGTCAGGATCTGGGGTGGAGGGAGAACAGGAACAAGAGTAAAGAGAGTGGCAGAGAGACGGAAAGAGAAAAGGGCAGGGGGAGGGAAGAAGAAACGCAATCAGTAAATGTAAAGGAGCTCAATGTTTGTTTACATAAAATGGACCCTGGTGGAGCAGTAAGCAGTGAGGCTGGGGGTCAACAGTGGAGCTGGAGGTTAGCAGAGAGGGAGGAGGTCAGCAGTGTGACTGGGGTCAGCAGTAAGGCTGGGGGACAACAGTAAGACTGGGGGTTAGCATTGATGCTGGTGGTTAGCAGTGAGGGAGGAGGTCAGCAGTGTGACAAGGGTTAGAAGTAAGGCTGGGGGTCAGCAGTAAGGCTGGTGGTCAGCAGTAAGGCTGGTGGTCAGCAGTAAGGCTGGGGGATGACAGTAAGACTGCGGGTTAGCATCGATGCTGGTGGTTAGCAGTGAGGGAGGAGGTCAGCAGTGTGACTGGGGTCAGCAGTAAGGCTGGGTGTTGGCATTGACGCTGAAAGTCAGCATCGTGGCTAAGGATTAGCAGTGAGGCTGGAGGCCAGCAGTGAAGCTGGAGGTCAGTACTGAAGATGTGGGTCAGGAGTGAGGCTGGGGTTCAGCATTAAGGCCAGGGGTCAGTAGTGAAGCAGGGGGTGAGAAAAGAGGTTGGGGATCCATAGTAAAGCTGAAGGTCAGCAGTGAAGCTAGGGGTCAGTAGTGAGGCTCCAGATTAGCAGTGTGATTTAGGGTCAACAGTAAGGCTGGGGGTCAGCATTGAGGCTGGGGGTCAGCAGTGTGGTTTGGGGTCGGCAGTGAGACTGGGGGTCAGGAGTGAAGCTAGGGGTCAGTAGTGAGGCTCCAGGTTAGCAGTGAGGCTCAGAGTCAACAGTAACACTGGGGTGAGCAGTAAGGCTGGGGGTTAGCAGTGTGGTTTGGGGTCGGCAGTGAGGCTGGGGGTCATGAGTGAAGCTGGGGGTCAGCAGTGAGGTCAGTGCTACAGTGATAGATTGTGAGCGTATATGTGGTGTCCTGTGTATCTTCCTGATTACACTGCAGACAAACTTTCTTCACAGTTGTCAACTATGAAACACACACACACAGTCACTCACACACACTCACACACACACTCACACACCACACACACTCACACACACAGTCACTCACACACACTCACACACATACTTACCTCAAAACTTCTTCTCCTGTAACCACCTCTCAATCTTTTTCCCGCCTCTGTGTGTGTGTGCGGGTGTGTGTTTGTGCCTGTGTGTGTGTGTGTGCGGGTGTGTGTTGGAATCCCCTGCAGAGAGACAGCGGATGATAACCAGGACTGATGATACCTTTGTATTTTTTCCTCTCTCTTGTCCTTTTGTCCTCTGCTTTCAGTGCTGTGAGGGCAATAGTGAATCTCCCCTATGACAGAAAGCCTCTCACTCACTCACCACAGCCCTCTGGCTCTCTCCTCCTGACTGCCTTATTCTGTCCATCTTCACCTATCTATTTCTCCTCATCCCTTTGGTATTTCTGTGGTCTTCTTTTGACAGTATTGGCCAATTTTATTGATCCACAGTATGTTTATTGAATTTGTATGTACTAACATGTCTATAATATTTATATGGATATTCATGTACTGGCATCTGTTAGTTTACCATTCAGGTCTATGGTATTTGAATGGTAACTGTATACTGGTATTGCATCTGCTTGCCATTCATATCTATGGTATTTCTATGGAGTCCATGGATTAGCATTTCTATCAATTTACCATTCATATGCTATACCAACTCTATATATCAGTGTTTACAGTATTTGTATCCTCTTATTGGCAATTGCATTTGTATACTGTACCCATTAAATTAATATCTCCAGTATTTCTATAAAATTCATGGACTGTCATTTGTATCAATTTACCATTGATATCTATTGCCATATCTATAGCATTTTTGCCATTTGTGGCTATTTACCATTTATTTCCATGGTAGTTATGTAATGTTCACTTGCTGGCATTGACAAGTTTATTCATTAATTGTATCTACTTACCATTTATGGAATCGGTGTATTGTTATGTGTATCAATTTACCTTTCATATCCATCTCCATATATCAGTATTTACCTTTTCTGTGGCATTCCCATATTGACAATTGTATCCATTTACCATTAAATTTATATTTCCAGTATTTCTACAAAATTCATGGACTGCCATTTGTATCAATTTACCATTGATATCTACTGCCATATCTATAGTATTTTGGCATTTGTGGTTATTTGTGTTGATTTACCACTCATATCTATGGTATTCTTAGAAAATCTTTGTACTGGCATGTGTATTAATTTACCATTCATATTTATGGTATTTCTACAAAATCCATGAGTTGGCACATGTATTTGACCATTCATATCTATAGTATTTCTACAAAATCCATGAGTTGGCACGTGTATTTGACCATTCATATCTATGGTATTTCTACAAAATCCATGAGTTGGCACGTGTATTTGACCATTCATATCTATGGTATTTCTATTTCTGTTTCTATGTTATCCGCAATTTGTCTATTGGATCAAATGGATGTCAGTTTTGACTGTAAGTTCAATAGATGAATGGTGGTCTCTGAGTTTCGCACAGTATTGTTCCTCTGTTAGCAGCCATTAGCCACCAGTTTAGCATAGCTGCTCTTTCAAAGCCTCATCATTTAACATCAAAGCCTGAACAGATCAGTTGTCTAGCTTGTAATGGGGGGGTTCAATCACTGATGTTATGTGATAGACAGAGAGAGTAGAGAGCTTAGCATATGGTTAGCATTAGCATTCAGTGTACTGTGATCTGATGTGCTAACCGCATACACACACAGACACACACAAGGCCTCAACTAAACCTGCCTTCTCAACAAAACCGTGTTTCCTTTGCAGTCATCGATCAATCTTTATCAGTCTGCATCCCTGAACGAGGGACGAGAGGCAATAGAACAGCAAAGGAGGAAATGGAGGAGAGAGCTTGACAATGCCTGGTCATATTGCACATCGCACACACACACACATACACACCCCTTACAAACGACGGCCTCTTCCATCACTCCAAAATCACCCGTCAATCAGCCTAGCTCTCCCCGGCCCAGCCCCTGCCTCAACTTTGCTTCCATTTCAAAACCTCATTCCATTCCAGACAATGAAAAAGGCGTATTTTGCAAAGACGGCAAAAGAGGGGGAAAAAAGGGCTAGACAACAAGAGGAAGCGAGAGAATATGCTTGGCCTGTCGCAACAGCCCCTAAAAAAAAACAACCTCCCTTGTGGAAGCTCATTTCGCTGAGTGCCCTTTGACTAGACCATGTAAAGAAAGAAATGGAAACCATGCTGAAAGCTTGCCAAAGCTATTAGGCGGCGGAGCGCGCTCCAGGCCCGTTAAAAGTTTTTCGGTTTTTTATATGCCAACCCTAAAAGCCCTCCCTCCCTCCATTCCTCCTCCTCTTCACAGGGTGATAATAAAAAAAAAAAGATACGGCTGCTGCTTGTCCTGAAGGCTAATAAAGCCAGGCTAATTCTCCTAAAGTGGGTGCTGAGCTTGTAAACACAGCTGTGACAAAACAAACAAGTGTTTGCTAATGGCTAATGGAGCCCAGCAGGAGGATGTGGCATCATGGGACAGTGCATGATCGGACAGGGTGTGATGGATAGGACATAATGGGACAGGATACGATGGCACGTGTCATTATGGGATAGGGCATGATGGGACAGAGTACAGTGAAATAGTCCAGTATGGGACAGGACATGGTGTTACCAGACAGACCGTAATGGGACAGTCCATGATGGGACACGATATGATTGGACAAGATGGGATGCTGCATGATAGTATAGGACATGATCGGACAGTGTGCGCAGGATGTGAGAAAAGGACAAGGCAAGATGGGACAGGACATAACAGGGCAAGGCTTGATGGGAAAGTGCAGGATGAGACAGGAGATGAAGGGACAAAACAAAACAGGTCAATGGGAGGACAGTAGATGACGTTATAGAGCAGTATAAAGACAGAGGTCATGATCTAATCAGTGCCTATGAGAGGTACAGGGACATGATTGTGATTCTGTTGTATATGGGACAACGAGACATCATGGTCATGTAATGACAGGACATGATGGGAATAGCACATGACGGGCAGGGACATGAAAGAACATGATACTGAACTGCAGGGTTGAGAAGACTAACTGGGCTATAGTAAGGACAGTGCCAAAAAAATAAGGCTAGGACATGATGGACCTCGTCCTGCTTGTCCCCTGTGTGCCACACTGCTTGGAAGAATGAAAAAGATGAGTTAAAAGAGAAGCCGTATTGGATTTTGATGTTTTTTCATAGTGCTGGGTGAAAGGCTATAGCAAAACCTTGAGCTGGGGAGACCATGTTACTGAAAACCTGCTGGGTTCAGCCAGCTTTATTGGTGATATAAAAGAAAGAAAAGAAAAGAAAAACAAGAACCAATGAAATAAACAAACACACACACACCTACAAACACACACACACACACACCTACAAACACTCACACACACACACACACACACACACACACACCTACAAACACTCTCACACACACACCTACAAACACTCACACACACACACACACACACACCTACAAACACTCACGCACACACACACCTACAAACACTCACGCACACACACACACACACACTTACAAACACTCACACACACACACACACACCTACAAACACTTCAAAACACCTCACACACGATACACACACCACACACCACACACACATCCTACAAAACACTCACGACACTAGCACACACACACCTACAAACACTCACACACACACACACACACCTACAAACACTCACACACACACATGTACAAACACACACACATGTACAAAAACATAGACACACACGCACACACTCACACAAATATACTCACAGACACACACACAAATACTCAAACACACAGACACACACCTACAAACACACACACACACACACACACACACACACAAACACACATAGACACACCTACAAACACATGCACACACACACACTAACACACAAATACTCAAACACACAGACACACATCTACAAACACATGCACAAACACACACAAACACACATAGACACACCTACAAGCACACACACACAAACACACACACACACACCTACAAACACTCACACACACACACACACACACACACACCTACAAACACTCACACACACACATACACACACACACACACGCACACCTACAAACACTCACACACACACCTACACACACACACACACCTACAAACACTCACACACACACACACACACCTACAAACACTCACACACACACACACACCTACAAACACTCACACACACACACCTACACACACACACACACACCTACACACACACACACACCTACAAACACACACACACACACACACACACACCTACACACACACACACCTACAAACACACACACACACACACACACACACAAATGTACACACCAACACACATACAAACACACAAATACACAAATATACTCTTACTCTGTTGCTCTTTCGCTCTCTCTATCTCTTACACTCTCTCTCTCACACTCTCTCTCACTCTCTCTCTCACTCATTCTCTCTTCAGGTTTGGTTGGTTTATTATCTTTCTTTCTCTCTCTCTCTCTCTCTTTCTCTCTCTCTCTCTCCTCTCTCCCTGGACCAGTTAGACCCTGTGCTGGATAGACTGGGGTTTCTAATTAGGTGTTGTATTAGAGGGCCTCTGTTTTCCTCAATGCTGCAATACAATCCCCCCGTCTCTCTCTCTCTCTCACACGCGTGCGCACACACACACACACACACACACACACACACACATGCACATACACACACACACACACACACACACACACACACACACACACACACACACACACACACACCTGCACATACACACACACACACCTACACACACACACACTGGGTATAATAGGTTCCTCTAAGCTTTGCTAAGCAATAAACACAGACACCCACATTCAGTCTTACGCCTTCAACTCACAATCCCTCACTGGGGATCTAATGGGGGGCTCTGAGCTTAGCCAAGCAATAAACCCGCACGCAAAGACTCTTACAGTGACAGATTCATTTGTGAGCGAGCTGACAGTCTATACACTGAAGCATACGTGCAGATCCAAATCAGCCTGTTTCGAACTGGACTGTAGGTTTAATTACAGCCCACACACTTCCCCACTCACTTCCCTAACCTTACATGCCCTTATTTAGTTATTCATGATTTGGATCTTACTGACTTCAACTTGTTACTTGTTTTGTGGAAAGTAAAGCCATCCTTCCCAATGCTAGGTTTCCTTAGTGAGCTATTCAGTGAGCTAGGTTATCCTCAGTGAGCTAGTCAGTTGGCTAGGTCATCCTCGGTAAGCTAATTGGTGAGCTAGGTTATCCTCAGTGAGCTAATTGGTGTGCTAGGTTATCCTCAGTGAGCTAATCGGTGTGCTAGGCTATCCTCAGTGAGCTAGTCAGTTGGCTAGGTCATCCTCGGTAAGCTAATCGGTGAGCTAGGTTGT
This sequence comes from Prochilodus magdalenae, assembly GCA_024036415.1. NCBI lineage: Eukaryota > Metazoa > Chordata > Actinopteri > Characiformes > Prochilodontidae > Prochilodus > Prochilodus magdalenae. The sequence goes on along the minus strand of JAMWET010000510.1, from coordinate 154,719 downwards.
CCTCAGTGAGCTAATCGGTGAGCTAGGTTATTGTCAGTGAGCTAAGTATGGTGGAGGTGTGAGGTCAGTAGTGACGGGGTATGGAGGGTGCTGGTCAGTATGGGGTGTGTGTGGAGGATGTGTGTCATTAGGGTGGGTTTGTGGTGGTGAGCATAGTGGGGGTGTGGAGGATGTGGGTCATTAGAGGTGTAGGGAGGGTGTGGGTATGTAGAGTGCAGATCCTTAGGGTATCATTAGGGTGGGGAACAGTGGGTGCAGATCAGTAGTAAAGGGGTATAGAGGGTGTTGGTGAGTATGGTGGGGTGTGGAGGATGTGGGTCATTAGAGGTGTAGGGAGGGTGTGGGTATGTAGAGTGCAGATCCTTAGGGTATCATTAAGGTGGGGTAGAGTGGGTGCAGATCAGTAGTAAAGGGGTATAGAGGGTGTTGGTGAGTATGGTGGGGTGTGTGGAGGATGTGGGACATTAGGGTGGGGGTAAGGAGGGTGCAGGTCAGCAGTTGTAAGCAGCGTTTCATCCTGAACTGGCACAATGCAGGGCAGCCAATCAGAACAGGGGCCATTTACATATACACAGGAGGAAAACTACGGTGAGCTGGATGAAACTCTGAGATGTGAATCCTGGCTGTCAGTCAGAGAAAAGCAGAATGGCTGGAGGTTAGATCTTTTTGTCTCCGGTGTTAACAAGATGCACGTTTCATTTAAGAACTCATTATATCACGGCAGTTACCCGCACACACACCCACACACACACTTCATCCTCACACAGACTGGGATTACGGCTTTATCGTTTCATCAGGCGAGGATTACACTTGTTGAGACAGAGATGAGTGATTGATTAGTAGTTGAGTTCCTCCTATTACAAACGGCAGAGCACATGTAGTAATCTGACCGCGGGGTCACCTCAACACCGCCCTCAGTAACTCCACTGATTCCTCCAAATTTCTGCATAACCAAATCACTGAGATCCAAATGAAAGTCACTTCGAGTGGCTTGATGAGAAACGCCCCGTTCTAGAGAAACTCACCCAGACAGAACTCTTCACAGTGGCGGTGAATGGAACCGGACATCCACCTCTTAAAGCTAAGCCATAGGTACACCACCTTGTATCTAGACATACTGCCCATGTTATCAGCTCCACCCACCATATAGAAGCACCCTGTAGTTGTACAGGTCCAGACTGTAGTCCATCTGTTTCTCTGTATACTGTATTACCCTGTTCTCCAATGGTCAGGACCCCCACTCCAGGGTGGTGGGCCAGCTCAGCACTGCAGTGACACTGACGTGGTGGTGGTGTGTTAGTGTGTGTGGTGCTGGTGTGAGTGGATCAGATACAGCAGTGCTGCTGGAGTGTTTAGACACTGTGTCCACTCACTGTCCACTCTATTAGACACTCCTACCTTGCTGCTCCACCTTGTAGATGGACAGTCAGAGACGATAGCTCATCTGCTGCTGCACAGTGCAGTGTTGGTCGTCCTCTAGGCCCTCATCAGTGGACACAGGACGCTGCTCACAGGACACTGCCCCACTCAGGGCAAGTTACCCAAAGGACCACTGCCCACAAAAGGCACTAGCTAACACGCTTTGCACCGGGTGCCCACATTAAAAAAGATTATGCCTTTGGGATGCTGCCTACAGGACGCTGCCCACAAGTGACTGCCCACAGGGCACTACCCAAAGGACACTGCCCACAAGCTACTGCCCACAGGATGTTGCCCACAGGGCGCTGCCTACAGGATGCTGCTCACAAGAGATTGCCCACAGGGCACTACCCAAATATCACTGCCCACAAGATACTGCCCACATGGTGCAGCCCGCAGGATGCTACCCACAGGGCGCTGCTCACAAGAGATTGCTCACAGGGCACTACCCAAAGTTCTCTGCCCACAAGATACTGCCCACAGGGCGATGACTACAGGATGCTGCCCATAGGATGCTCACTACAGGATACTACCCATAGGACGCTGCCTACAGGACGCTACCCACAGGACGCTGTCAGCTGGTTAGTTATGGTTGCTTGGTGATTCTCTCACACCAGCACAACACACACTATCTCACCACCACCAGTTTTGACAACTTAGCTGAGGTATGCTGGTTCATATATACGTTAGTTTGCTAGCTGTAGTATATCACCATCCACACTTGTGGCTGTTGAAGGTTAGGACTGTATATAGTTGGTAACTAGTTGGTAACCAGCCTTAATCAACCAAATCAGCCTGTAACCATTCCCAACCCCGCCCTGTCTCCTCTATGCCATTTCTCGGAATGAAAATGTTCTTCCTTTTATTAAAATTGAAGTTTATACTTTCTCTTTTCCCTGTAAAGTTACCAATTTTGGGCTTTTGTTTCAACAGTGACCACATATCCTGTATTTATGCTTGCTTTAGACCACCCTTCAGCCAGGCTCGGCCTTTTTGGAAGGCTTTTTAATAGGGCTAACCTCTCGGGTGAGAGACTGTTAAGGGGAACGCCCGTAAACGTCGTCCCAGGACTTTTAACAAGCCGACCTCGTTGCCCCAATCCATTAGGAGCAGGTTATGAGGAAAAGAGGCTGCCCAATTGCCTTTTTACACTCGCTCCCTAATACCGACTGGCAATCAGAAGTATCATAACCACACTCAGCACCAGAAGTGTTCTTCAAGCTCAGAGTTTATGACCAGCAGCAGAAATGCTGAATAACAGGGCAATACTCTAAATGTGCTTTTTCCCCAGAAGCCAAAGATATAAAGGCGAGCGAAAGACCAAATGAAACCAGAAACTGATGAAATGCTGAGAAAAGAGTAACACGGCTCGCATGCAAGAGTTTTTTGGGAAGATTGAAAAGGAGCAAATCGATAACACGGTAAAACACCGAGTTCAAGGCAGACGTTTGGACGCGTTTACTCATGCAAGGGTTTCAAAGACTGACATCAGAACCATCGGGGATATTTAGACTCCATCTTCATGACATAACTGGTTGAACTAAAGGCATGTGCAGCATTCCGAATAAAAACTTACCAGACAAAACACGAGTCCCCTTTGACCGAAATGTACCAAGTACCTTGTAATACCTCCACAAGCTCGTATAACAGCTATGACTGGATTTGGCATGTACTGGACAAGTTTCTGGATGTAGCCACATCAATTCTCAGGCACACTTCCATCCAGGAATTGGTCAGTTGGGCCAGATTTGGTGGAGGCCTTCCCTGGCACAATTCCCAAGGAGAATTCCCTGTAGACTGGGATTTTCCCACTGCTGGTAGACCCGTATGACCGTACGCTGCTTCCATACACCTGCAGATTCAGCTACTTCCTTTACACTATGGTCTTTGGCCACGCCCACATGCAGTCACTCCTTTTAGCCAATCATTAACATCTGCTCTGGAGCGTTTTCCACACATGGAACGAGACATTCTCTGCACTGTACCACCTCTTCCCAATGTATGGATCCCCTATTTGTAGCCTGATCATCCTCATGCAGCGCCATCTGCAGGAGCTTGAGGTTACTACCACCTAAAACATGCAAGGTGTCGAATGACCAACTCCACTACTTCTGTATCATCAGTTATTGATCCTGGTCACCTTTATCTTCCTTCCCAACACCGTTGCCACCCCACACCTCCCTGTGGGTGCAGCTATTCATTTGACGATGAGTGTATATGACCTGAGGCAGCTAGTTCAGGTTTGAATGGAGATATGTTCACTTTTATGTACTGTAATTCTGAATCAGCCTTCCAAGTACCTCACAATGGTTGGATAAAGACCATATTGAAAGCCAGAACAATATATATATAAATGGGTCATTGCTATAGGCCTGAGTATCTGCCTTTGTACTCCTCTTCTACAGTAAGCCCAATAGCAGACATTAAATGCTTTGAATGGCTTATAAAACGCATCGGAAGAATGTTCTGACCACACCAACCCACTGCAGCTTTATAGCTCGAGATGTCCAAACCATGTGCCTGGCAGGAGCAGCGCTGCGAAATCAAAGGACGGTTTTGGTAGAGCTCTCAAAGTGTTTTTTATTGATACTCTATAGCAAAATCTCAGTGTGGTCAGAGGAATCGCACACCCACACACCCCCACACCCCCACAATTTAAATTATTATATTATAGATATTATTAACCACATAACATCATAGATATTAAAATATAAAATTATTTAATATTATATTTAATATAATATATATTATATAATATAAATAAATAATAAATTATTTAATTATAAATTTATAATAATGTGTTGGCTTTATACCTAGTCAGGACCTGAGGCCATGCCTATTGTTGCTATTGGAACAAAACCAGTTGATATTATGTTTGTGAACTTGCGAGGCTCTCCTGACCAAGAATGAGTCACCTTGTGTGTCTAAGGTGGTAGTAACTTCAGGCTCAGGCAGGTGGCGCTGCACGAGGATGATCTGGCTATAAATACCTGCGGGTGTGGGTGACGGGATCCATAGATTGGGAAGAGGCACTACAGTGCAGGGAATGTCTCGTTCCATGTGTGGAAAATGGCTCCAGAGCAGATGTTAATGATTGGCTAAATTGGGGCGTGGCCAAAGACCATAGTGTGAAGGAAGTAGCTGAATCTGCAGGTGTATGGAAGCAGCGTACGGTCATACAGGTCTACCAGCAGTGGGAAAATCCCAGTCTACAGGGAATTCTCATCGGAATTGGGTCAGGTAAGGCATCCACCAAATCTGGACCAACTGACCAATTCTTTGATGCTAGAGTGTCTGAAC
>JAMWET010000510.1:102500-145000 GCA_024036415.1 Prochilodus magdalenae | reverse complement strand
TGGATTAATTACAGTCCTGAGTATCTGAGTATCTAATCACTGGATTAATCCCAGTCTGAGTATCTAATCCAGTCTGGATTAATTAATTACAGTCTGAGTCCTGGAGTATCTAAACCTGGATTAATCACAGTCTGAGTATCTAAACCTGGATTAAACCCAGTCTGAGCATCTAAACCTGGATTAATCAAAGTCTGAGTATCTAAACCTGGATTAAACCCAGTCTGAGCATCTTAACCTGGATTAATCACAGTCTGAGTATCTAAACCTGGATTATGGAATTATCCCGCTCCTGTAAGAAGAACCCTAATGGCCCCATCGGCTCTGCCTTTGAAGACGAACGTATTCCAGTTATTTCGCTCATTAGACTGAAATATAGCTCAGCCTAAAGAGAGTGTACTCATAACAGATTACACTGCTTATACGTCACTTATTATAGTTCATAATTAATGACGAGCATTAGCGCTAACCGAGCTGGCTCGCTGTGTTCTGATGTGGCGGCGGCTTTTTTATTACTACTGTTGTTGAAATGGTTTTCTCTTTAGTTCATTAAACCGGAGTGAAAAGAGAGTCTATCCCGACTGCGCCGCTTCAGAGGCCGTTCTGAATAGTTAATGGTGTTCATTAGCGATAACTGAGTTTGCTCACAGTATCACACTCTGTTTCTTTATTGTTATTACTGAGACTAAAGTGCAACGGAAGCGTACCTGTAACGGATCACCTATGAAGGCCTTCATGATGAGTAGTGGCTAATTAACGATTAGCATTAGCCATAAGAGTCAATGTGCATAGAGCTCCAATGAACACACAGCTGCACCCAGAAGGAGTCAACCGACTGGAATGAAACTTGGTGGGTCGGTTTGACATCATGAGACATGCACAGGGTTCAGGTTTCATGTTCGGCTGTGCATGCGATGTCAGCAAGGACGGGCCTTATCGCTGTACCTGACTGACCAATGGTTCTCCAGTTGGGCATCCTGTTGTGCTGGTAGCATCCTGGAAAGCAGGACGGTCTTGTAAACATACTGTGCACCATACTGGTGTTGTGGATGCTACCACAGCATTCTGTGGGGGATGTGGATAGTAGAAGGCATGCAGCAGCGACATGAAGAATCTAGGAGACCTACGTGAAGCATGGAAAGAGGGAACCAACTAATTGTCCGACATGCACAGACTGACCCAACACCTATGACTGCAGACGTTCAGCGAGCAGTGGTGTCCTCCATAAGTCATCCTGTTGGTGCCAGCACCATTGGCACACGCCTGTAGGACGCAAGACTACATGCTTGCAGACCGTTACCACGACTGTCCTTAACACCACGTCACCGTCACCAAAGACTGCAGTGGAGTCGTACCAGACTGTCATGGAGTGACTCAGAATGGCAGCGGGTCATCTTCAGTGACGAGTCCCGCTTTAGTCTTGGTGGAGACGCCCAACGAATCCGTGTGTGGAGGCACCGTGGTCAGCACAAAGATGAATGGTTTGTTGTTACACGTCCAGAAGGTCTGGTGTTCCTCCACCTCCACCCCTACCACACCATCTGCAGGAACTGTGTGAGGATGTACAAGCTGCATGGGATGGATTACCACAGGACACCATTAGGAACCTCTACAGCTCCATACCGAGACGTCTGGGATGTTGGGTTAGCAAACATGGCGGCCCGACGCCATACTGAGAGACAGACTTCTGTATGTGTAGCTCAATAAATATTGATCATATCAGTATAAAATTATCATCAGTTATTGATCCTGGTGACCTTCATCTTCCTTCCCAACAGCACCGCACTCCCACACCTCCTTCTGGGTGCAGCTATTATTTTGTTGATGAGCGTACGGTTCAGATTAAGCGTAATCCGAAAGTGGAACAACAAAATAGGATGAAAATAAGCAAAAACAAACCTGGAAAAGCCCAGCGAGGGCCTGACTCCTACTTTACCCCCTATGTTTTCTCTCTGTGTCTCTCCCTCTCTCTCTCTGATGAGGTGATAATTAAAGTAGTTAAACGGGTGGCTGTGCTATAAATTGTGTAAATGAAACACCCTGCTCTCCGCTCCGCTCTGCTAAACACGCGCCGGCCGATTCCGCGCCCTTCAAAATCCTAACCAACCCTTAAAGGGCCCGTATTCCCATCGGGAGTTCACTGTTGTGTATGTGACCACACATGGTCCTCTTCCTAAATGCCACATTACGTCTGGCAGTGTTAATGCAGAAGGTCTATTAGCTTGCTCTATTGGACATTACTGAGATATTTAACCTCCTGCTTTTGGCTATAGACGAATGGGAGGTGTGGCCATAGATGACGGGGGTGCACAGGGCACCACAGGGGTGGTGTACTCTCCAGATCAAATTTTATTTATCACATACAAACCCCTATATGGAAACAAAGACCATCGAAATGCTGTCATGGAGTGACTCAGAATGGCAGCGGGTCATCTTCAGTGACGAGTCCCGGTTTTGTCTTGGTGGAGACGATCAACGTTACTACTCCTCCATCCCCTACCGCACAATCTGTAGGAACTGTGTGAGGATATTCAAGCTGCGTGGGATGGATTATCATAGGACACCATTAGAACCTCTACAGCTCCATACCGAGACGTCTGGCATGTTGGGTTAGCCAACATGGCGGCCCGACGCCATACTGAGAGACTTCTGTATGTGTAGCTCAATAAATATTGATCATATCAGTCTAAATCTATCATCAGTTATTGATCCTGGTCACCTGCCCTACAGTAAAGTCTTGCTGTGTGGATGGGCATTGTGGGTTGGCTGTTTCCTCCCTTTCCCCAACCTTACCAGCTGTACTTCAAGTGACTGGATGAGAGACAGAAGAGCTCTTCAGAAGAAACTCACATACACACTCTCACACACACACTGGTCAATACGTGTCATTCTGCTATCCATTAGCTTCCCTGGAGATCTAACCCCCTCCCTTCACCCCTTGTCCTTACAGTATCTCCACCAAAACAACATCACCCCCCCACACACACCCAACACACGGTCCCTTCTGTCCCTCTGGCTCTGGCCGCTACCCAGAATGCCATTTCCTGTGCCCTGATATGATCAGCTTGGAGACCAGAGAGCTCTCCGCATTCTTTTCCCATGATTCCCTGTGGGCACCGGCGGGCACACCCGGAGAGCTAGGACTCTCACCAGCATGGCTAATGAGAATTACCCGCCTACCAATCTAATTACCCCTAAAAAAATCACTGACTGGCTTTAGAGTGTTGGGCTGGAGTTTCCTCACTTAGCTGAATCTGGGGGTCTGAGTGGAGGTAAAACGACACTGACGCAGATACACTTTGGGGGACTGTGTATTGTTCAGGGTTCTACACACACCATTCAGGCCACATCTGGAATTCTGTATCGAATTAAAGGTGCAGTATGTGATTCCAGAGAATGGTTGTAGATGTTTGAACTTGACAGCGCTTCCTTCGGTGCTCCTTCAGAAGCTCCACTCTCCCAGATTTATGGACACTCATTGCCAAGGTGAACAACACTGGGCTTGCAAAGTTGTCTTTTAGATGCGTGTGGCCATAAAACCCTTCAGTGATTGTACATGCACATACCATGATATATTGTCAGTGTGATGATGTAAGCCACTTTATGCATCACAGAGAAACTAGCAATGATGTATACTTACCTGTAACCGCGCAACTCGGTATAGACAATTGTCAAAAGGAGAACGGCGGGGTTCACCTAAATTTTATCTGTCGGGGTGAACCCAACCTCTGTAGAAGAGGAGGGGAGAGTAGAGCAGGTAGGATTGAACAAACTACTGTTGTGAACAGCCAGTGTCACCTCAGGCCATCAATGGTTTAGCCCGGGGAGGGGCAACACGCTTATAGGTGGCGTTAATGAGGGTACTGGGGGTTCTCTTTTCAAGACCGAGCATAGACAGGGATCCGAAGGCCTGGTGTCACTCCACCTCCACCCCTACCGCACCATCTGCAGGAACTGTGTGAGGATGTTCAAGCTGCATGGGATGGATTATCTCAGGACACCATTAGGAACCTCTACAGCTCCATACCGAGACGTCTGGCACGTTTGGTTAGCCAACATGGCGGCCCGGCGCCATACTGAGAGACAGACTTCTGTATGTGTAGCTCAATAAGTATTGATCATATCAGTCTAAATTTATCATCAGTTATTGATTCTGGTCACCTTTATCTCCCTTCCCAACAGACCTGCAATCCGACATTCCAATGATGAATGTATATAAGCTTCAAAGACGTGTTGAAAACGAGTCTATTTAATTAGAAAAGAAATAAGTTGTATAAATAGCGACGCAAAAACTATAACGACCAAATTCTTTGGTACAAAAACCAACATGAATGTCGTATACAGACTCTGGCATAAACGAGAAAACACAAAACGCAGGGAAACCTGTAATATCAGCCCTTTAATGTAGCCCATCCCTGCTATAAAGGAGGAAAAGGAGCGGAAACTGTTGCTATTTACATCAGCCAATTAAAGCGCTGGCGCTAAAAGAATTACATCTGAGCCGCCCGAGATAAAGTGACCACAAAAGACGTCTGGAATTAGCACAGAGAGGGTTTTTTCTCCTTCCTCCCCTTCGTCCTCTTCCTCTCTTTCTTTCCAGAGATGTGAGGTGGCTTTGTTAAATAGAGGATAATCTAATTCACAGTGGAATTTTTACATTCCTCTGTTCTTTCTCTCTTTCATTTCACTCTCTCTCTCTCTCTGTCTCTCTCTTTCTGTCGTGGCAGTGACAGTTTAGTCTTACTCGGGTGGATTTTAACAAGTCACACTTCTCCGTGGCTCCCAGTGTTCCCATGACAACCAAATACTGCTCACGTCCACCAGCATCAGAATCAAACGCCGGCTCGGGACGCCGACCCGAAGAGGCTTCTTTTGCTTCTGGTGTTTGGGAGAATGGGCGATGGGAGTGTGCGCTATTTCCCAACATCTCAATCAGGTATACAAATCCCAGTCTTAATTAAACAGGGTTTAATCAGGACAGCCGTTCTGCTGTAACAAAGAGGATACAAGATTAGGCTCCTCACACAAAGGCTGAGGAGGGGGGCGCTTCTTCTTCTTCACTCGCTCCAACTGCCACCCTATACAGCACACTGGCAGACATGAATACACTGAGGCAACAAGTTAGGCTTCTGGATATAAGCTCACTGTGTGTTTAAGGTGGGAGTAACTTCAGGCTCCTGCAGATGGCGCTGCATGAGGATGATGGGGTCTATAAATACCTATGGCATGTGAGTGACAGGATCCATAGATTGAGAATAGGTGCTACAGTGCAGGGAATGTCTTGTTCCATGTGTGGAAAATGCTCCAGAGCAGATGTTAATGATTGGCTATAAGGAGTGACTTCATGTGGGCGTGGCCAAAGACCAAAGTCTGAAGGAAGTAGCTGAATCTGCAGATGTATGGAAGCAGCGTACGGTCATACGGGTCTACCAGCAGTGGGAAAATCCCAGTCTACAGGGAATTCTCCTCGGAATTGTGCCAGGGAAGGCCTCCACCAAATCTGGACCACCTGACCAATTCCTTGACGTAAGGCCAAAGTTCAACTAAAGCTTTAGGATAAGATAACTGTATAGCTGCTTCACCCGCCCACATCGATAAGCTTGGTGTTTGGTATTCTTGACTAACTGGCTGTAGCAAATTGGTTCAGACAATGGTTGTCAATAGCCTAGCAAACAGAACGCCACACCATATTTGTTATTCGGAGACTTGAGGAGCTGAGGACGATCTCAGCTAGTGTGATGAAGAGCACATCACCAAACTAAAAGAGCATTCCCACAAGTAGGACTGTTAAACCAAACATTTTGTTGGCACTGAAGCTAGCATTAGCACTGCTAAGCGTGTTAGCAGCCAGACAACGCTGAAGTGCCCAGCTGACATGGGACCCAGTGAATAGCAGGGGGTATTTTCCACACTGTATATGTTATACGGTGTCCCATTCGGTCGGGTATGTGTGAGAGAAGTGTTGGGAGGGTCACTTGTAAATCATATTGCCACTACAGTACACCAAATATGTGATAAATATCTGAAGGTGGTCTCACAGCATATGAGGAATATTCTGCTGTGTTCGTCTGCTTGAACATATGGATACGTTGTTTTATGGTGAGAAGAATAAAGAAGCCTGCTGTTTAGGCTGCTGTCTAAATATGACAAGATCCCATAGCCACTCTGACGGTTTTATTACACTCACAGACTCTAAATAAATGTCTGTCATAGTCTCGCCATGAGAAGCCTACCATCATATTACACTTCTGATTCATCCTTCAAGTTCTGCCATAAAGCTATGACTGTATTGGAAATGGTCCACCACTATACTGCACACTGCATACGACAGTAGCCTGTACTGCACACTGTATACGCCCGCTGTGTGTGGTACACAGTACAGTTACAAGTTCTGACCTACAGTGTAGTATACTAATACAGTCACATGACCAGTTACCTCACATTTACCTCAGAGCTGTAATTACTGTATCCACTGTTTAGAGCTAGCTGCTGCTAACACTGCTCAGTTCACCTGAGATACGGTTTGCCTAGCTGTTAGCTTCCCTCGGCTATTTCACTCTAAAACTGATCCTCTAAAGCGAGCTCATCTTTTATTAATCTTCAGACCCGTATATTTAACTTTCTGAGGCTCATTCTGATGAACACACACCCCACTACAATCACTACACCCACATTTACCTCAGAGCTGTTATTTCTGTATCCACTGTTTAGAGCTAGCTGCTGCTAACGCTGCTCAGTTCACCTGAGATACGGTTAGCCTAGCTGTTAGCTCCCCTCAGCTACTTCACTCTAAAACTGATCCTCTAAAGCGAGTTCATCTTTTATTAATCTTCAGACCTGTATATTTAACTTTCTGAGGCTCATTCTGATGAACACACACCCAACTACAATCACTACACCCACATTTATACTTGGAGTGGGATGTGTTTTGCTCCCTAGTGTTACCCGCCGCCATTTTCTCTGGCTGAAGCAGGCTGAGAGCTGGTGAGGCAGAAGTGCATGATGGGATACAGTACACCATGAAGATAGCTCCCCCTGTATACTAGAACCTCTGACTGGAGTAGAACATCAGGGTATCCACAGTGCACTGCACATTTACAGTTTGGTCACATACTACATGCTACATACTACTTTTAGGCCGACTGAGTATGTATGTAGGAAGCCATTTTGAATACAGCCACTACCCTGAAACCGCTAGGCTAGCAATGTTTTATCTGAGGCTAGATATTTCAATCGGAGCAATCATGCATGTAGCTAAAGCAGTGTGCAGGAACATGTAATCATGGAAACGTTCCTCAGAGCAGCATTACACATGAAAGCTAGCACCAGATAGCCTATACCGTAGCCTACGATGCCTGAAAATATGGATCTGCAATTTATATAAAGCTAATGCACTGACTGTAACGTTAGCTGGTGTTAAATTATGAATTGACAATCTATTTTATGCTAACTACGGCTATTTAGCATGCTATCTAGCATTAGTTAGCATATAGAAGCTGGCCTATTAAGTCGACTAAGCGGGTAGCTACCTAGAGCTATAAAGAGTGAGGCTAGCCAAGCTAAGCTAACTTAGCCGACTTCAGCCAAACCAATATAACTTACTTCAGGATGCTTCTGTAGCCTGGAAGTGGAGTCTTTGGACACTGGAAGCAGTTCAGTAGCTGCCAAACAGAGTCTGCACTGCACAGTGATGTTACTCTTAAAACTTAAAACCGGAATAATGTGTGAGTCTCCGAAACAGATATGGATTTCCTCCTGGCGGTGTCGTGCCAGCTCTGGTCTGTATATCCTCGCTGTCCAATGAAAGACATGTATCTCCATTTTTGTTGATTTTTACTTTTATGCCTTATTTGATCACGAGTTGCTGTTTACACTCTGTAGAAATTTCATGAGGTATAGACGTCTGGTTCCTTTTGACTTCCATTCAAATGAAATGAGGTTTATGGCCTCTCCTCTAAAGTTGCCATTTTTGAGGTACCTGTTTTTCTTTGGACAGTGACGATATGTATATTTAGTGGAGGTAGTGGTGCAGTGTTAGTGCCTACTGTCACAGTTGAACGAGTGGCTCATGATGACTTGGCTGCTTTCCTGGTTGTTCAGTAGCGCTAGGCAGCTGATTCGAATGGTACCTGGGTACCGGAAAGAGCGATTGTTTAAAAGTGCAGTGTTTAGGGGTGGCATGGTGTCGTTGTCGCCTCCCAGCAAGAAGGGGCTGGGTTTGAATGCATGCAGGGTCAAACTATTGTCTACATTGATTCCCATGTCTACATTGGTGCCCGTTGAGTGTTGTGATTTCCTTCCATAGTCCAAAGACATGCAGTCAGGTGAACTGGAGATGCTAACTTGCCCAGTTGTGAGTGTATATCGTCTCTGGCCAGTGAAAAACATGTATGTCCATTTTGACTTTTATGCATCATTTGAAAACAGCAGCTGCCATTTACACTGTGTTAGAATTGCATGATGAATGGACCAACAGAAATGGCCCAAAAGTGCTTGGAAAGACGTCTGGTTCCATTGACTTACATTCATTTTAAATGAGTTTTTTGACCTTTCTTGCAAAGTTGCCGTTTTGGAGATACTAGTTTTTCTTTGGACATCGACGTTATGTTAGTTTGGACTGGTGGCCTGTCCAGGGTGTTGCCTGCCTTCTGTCCAATGAGTGCTGGGATAGGTTCCAGCACTCTCTATGGCTCGGAAGACGGATGAATGCATCTGCGTTTAATAACAGTCCAGCAGCAGAAAGGCAAAGAGTTTGCAAGCTAAGGTTTCCTAATAAAGTGGACAGTGAGTGGACATTCATTATGAATAGCTTAAGGAAATCCTATTCTCCAGGCACTCAAATACGAGCTAAAGAGGGTCATTAATACCCCCCCGGTGACAGAGAGAGCGAGCGAGTGAGAGAGAAAGAGCAGGCCCGGGCATCTGCTTTGCTGGGCGCCGTGCTATTAGCTGATGGCTGAATGGCTAATGTTAGCAGGCTCGTGTAGCTTGTCATCGCTCCTCACTGTGGCATGTCATCACTTCCTGCTGCACCGTGTCATCACTTTCTGTGGAGCCATTCTCTGCCGTCCCGCATTTATTAATGTTTCAGGGCGCTAGCTCGACGCACGTGGAATCGTTTGACAGGAACAATCTGTTTGAGTGTTGATGCTCCACGGCGGGCCTATGAATAGTACATGAGAGGGTATAGTGAAGATGGTGCTGAGGGATGTTCTACAGGTATTGAAGGAGTTCCTCATCACACTGGCCCTTATTTATCAAGGTTGGGTTGGAAGAGAAGTGCGGATCGGAGTTCAAACCACTCCATGTCTGATTCAACAGATGATGAATCAGCCACTGCTGCGTACACCTGCCCACTAACTCCTTATGTGTACATTGTGTGGATGGCTAAGGGTAATGCAGACTGAACAAGTGGCTAAAAAAGTAGGTCCACTCATCATTTAAAGAAGAGCTGCACCTAGAAGGAATCAACCAGCAGTAGTGAAACTTGGTGGGTAGGTTTGGTAAGGACGGGCCTATTCACTGTACCTGATTGACTCATTCAGCAAGCAGTGACCCCTCCATGAGTCATCCTGTTAGTGGCAGCACCATTGGCAGACCACTTCCGTCCTTAACACCACCTCACCGTCACCAAAGACTGGAATGGTGTCATACCAGACTATCATGGAGTGACTCAGAATGGCAGCGGGTCATCTTTAGTGACGAGTCCCGCTTTAGTCTTGGTGGAGACGACCAACGAGTCCGTATGTGGAGGCACCGTGGTCAGCGCCAAGATGAACTATTTGTTGTCACACGTCCAGAAGACCTGGTTTCACTCCACCTCCACCCGTACCACACCATCTGCAGGAACTGTGTGAGGATATTCAAGCTGCATTTGATGGATTATCACAGGACACCATTAGGAACCTGATACATCTGGCATGTTGCCTGATGCCATACCAAGAGACACTACTTCTGTAAGTGTAGCTCAATAAAAATTGCCTATATCATCAGTTTATTCCTGGTAACCCTTATCTTCCTTTATAATAGCACTGCAATCCTACGCTTCCTTCTGGGTGCAGCTGTTCATTTGACCATGATTTGAGCACCAGTAAAGAACATCTCGGAGGAAGCTGTCTTGCTAAAACCTCAGATATTTGGTCTGGTTTGTTTTTTGTTATTGGAGATTTGAGGTATAATGATGCCGGGATCAAAAGAGCTCTCTGAGGCCGACAGAAAGAAAGTTGCAGATGCCTCTAAGTCTGAGAGGGGGGTTGATATGTGTTTCCAAAATATCATAAATCAGTCCTGGCTGGAACATCACCTTCTAGTAGAAAACCGCTGCCAGCGCACCCACACCATGCAGCAAAGCAAATCTCACCCCAGAGCAGGCAGTGTGATGCTAAAAGACATCTTTAATAACCCCTGAATTTCATACCAGGACCTTCAAGTAGCTCTGTGGACGTCAAAGTGCATGTATCCATCATTAGAACGAAACTGAACATAGGCGGACCTACATGGAAGATGCACCAGGAGGACCCATTTCCTGATCTCAAGATTAGTTGGTGCTAATCATTAGATACAAAGACCAAGACTTCTGGAACAATGTGGCTTGGACAGAAGCTACATTTATATGGCCATGGTACCAGAAGTTAAGCAACAATAAATCAGAATTTGATCAGAACTTCATGCCAACTGTAAAGCATTGTTGTGGAAATGTTACGGTTAGGGGCTGCTTTGCTGCCTCAGAGTCTGGCCAACATGCAATCATAGGATTGACTATGAATTCTCTTATTCTCATACCAGAGAGTGCCTGGGAAGATTGTGAGACCACCTCCCAGAATGTAGAAGAGTGGACCTTCTAATATGATAATGATCCCAAACATACCACCAAGTTAATCCACCAAGGAAGAAATTGGAGGGTTGTGGAACAGTCTTGTCAAAACTCGATCTTGATTCCATTAAGTCCAGAGTTTGGGGAGATGGAAACTAAAGGTTGTACACACAAGACCATTACACAGTTGAAATCATTCTGTTCACAAGTTTATTATTATCATTGTCTTTTTTAATGTCCTGCCATCAATTATTACTGATGTCGTCGATAATAGCATTAGGTGTATATCAACCACTTTTCAGGTCTTCCTTTCGAATCGCCAGTGATGATTACTGAGGCGAGGCAAAGCAGGTTTTAAGTAATGGCTGGTGTCGGATGCTGAGAATGGATGTGTGTGGTCGGTGCTGAGAAGAAGGAAAAGCTAAACCTCCTAAAAGTGGATTTCTCAATTTCTTGGAGACACGCTTGGGGAGAAAAGTTATCGCTCGCGTTTGATAGATTTCTTTGGACAGAGAAATCCAAACCTGTGGACTACAGCACTTATGTCAGAGAAGAGAAGAGAGAGAGAAAGAGAGAGAGAGAGAGGGAGAGAGAGAGAGAGAGAGAGAGAAAGAGAGAGGGAGAGAGAGAGAGAGAGAGAGAGAGAAAGAGAGAGCTGTAGAGGCTCTAATGGGCGTCTCTCTGTGTAATCGGTCAGCAGTCTTGGGAGGCCCATAAAAACACCCATAAAAGTAATAATGGCTTCGGTGAGGACAAATGAAAAAAGAAGTGAAATCGATGTGGAGAGGACAGAGTAAAGTATAGCTTCTGTCTCGCCTCTGTTCGATGGCTGCTGCCGTCCAGTTTGGAGCACGGACGGAGATAAGGGAATTACTTCAACAGCTAAAAAAAGAAATAAATAAATAATAAGCCCGACAGATTAAACACCACAGATAAATCTGGAGTCCAAAGCTGGTCCAGGTTCTGTTGTGGTATTTACGGTGTGAGCTTGTACACTTGAGGGACAAATTCCGCTGATCAAACTGCCAGGAGTTACAGGTGGAGATACAGTAGGAGGCAAATACTGAGCCATTTAGAAGATGCTTAAATTGCTTCAGCAATTTTCAGTGGCGAGTAAAAGCAACATGCCGGCCAGGTTCCAGAAATAAATGCCTGATCTAAATCTCTGGTCTTCACTGGACTTGCTGTTGGACTAGCTAATACTGCCATTCTAACTTTAAGCTCCTGCTGATGGGACTGTACGAGGATGCTGGGTCTATAAATACATGTGGGGTGTGAGTGATGGGATCCATAGATTGGGAAGAGGTGCTACAGTGCAGGGAATTTCTCGTTCCATGTGTGGAAAATGGCTCCAGAGCAGATGTTAATGATTGGCTAAAAGGAGGGACTGCATTTGGGCGTGGCCAAAGACCATAGTGTGAAGGAAGTAGCTGAATCTGCAGGTGTATGGAAGCCTATGGTCATACGGGTCTACCAGCAGTGGCTAAAATCCCAGTCTACAGGGAATTCTCTTTGGAATTGGGCCAGGTAAGGCATCCACCAAATCTGGCTCACCTGACCAATTCTTTGATGCTAGTGTGCCTGAACACTGATGTGGCTACATCCAGAAACTTGTCCAGTCCAGGCCCAATGCCATCACAGCTGTTATTAATTACACACTAGTACTTTTCAGTTGTTTCTGATGAGCTTAACAAAGAGTTGCTCAACATTCTGATATGACTCTGGTCTGAAAATTTGGAATTCCCAGCTAGGCAGCATTATGGAGGAGACCTAACTACCACCTGGAGGTTAATATAAGAAAAAATTTGGGAGAAAAATTGGAAAAAAAATGATCTAAAATGTGCGCTGGAGGTACAATTGAGCTAGAAAGAAAAGTTTGCGTTGAAACTTTTGACAAACGGGTGCAAACATCTGTTCAGTCTGGATGTGCTAACAAAATTTGATACATCTCACGCTCTTCACACCCCTCTGTGTGCACCAACACTTGCGCAAGGAAGGTGCAAAGTCTGGCTAAATGGGAAAACTTAGACATGCTCATTAGCACTTAAGTTTACAGGACAGGAAAAAAAAACGAGAAAAACGAATTTCACTGCGAATGATTCACATGGGGGCAAGGCTGCTAAAGTTGATCTGCATATGCTGATGAGTCAACAGCGGCGCTTCGGGAACCTGGCCTTCAACATAACAGTGATTAGAGTCATCGTCATCTGTGTTATCACCACCACCTCCAAAATATCACTATTACTCATAGTCAGTATGCCATTATACACCAGCAATATATGAATGTCTTTATTAATGGGATCATGTGCACTCATCCTCAAAAGAATAGCTTCTCCCAGGAGGAGGTGTGGGAGTGCGGTGCTGTTGGGAAGGAAGATAAAGGTGACCAGGATCAATAACTGATGATAAATGTAGACTGATATGATCAATATTTATTGAGCTACACATACAGAAGTCTGTCTCTCAGTATGGCGTCGGGCCGCCGTGTTTGCTAACCCAACATGCCAGACGTCTCGGTATGGAGCTGTAGAGGTTCCTAATGGAGTCCTGTGATAATCCATCCCATGCAGCTTGAACATCCTCACACAGTTCCTGCAGATGGTGCGGTAGGGGTGGAGGTGGAGGGACACCAGGCCTTCTGGATGTGTGACAACCGACCGTTCATCTTGGTGCTGACCACGGTGCCTCCACACACGGATTCGTTGGGCGTCTCCACCAAGACTAAAGTGGGACTCGTCTCTGAAGATGACCTGCTGCCATTCTGAGTCACTCCATGACAGTCTGGTACGACACCACTGCAGTCTTTGGTGACGGTGACGTGGTGTTAAGGACAGTCGTGGTAACGGTCTGTGAGCATGTAGTCCTGTATGGTGCAGCTGCACTAACAGGATGACTCATGGAGGCATCATTGCTATCTGCAATGGTGGCTGTTGGGTCAGTCAAGGTCCATTCCTGTTGGTTGACTCCTTCTGGGTGCAGCTATTCGTTTGACGATGGGTGTATAGTTATACAGTGAGGGTTCTCATTGCACATCTTAGATAATCATCTTTGATGCTTGTTGATCATCTTGATTGCCGATAGCTAGACATACAGCTGGAAGAGACTCTTTGTCTCAAGGCGATGAAGAGTTGGCGCTAATATTTACCTCATGTATTTAATTGGGAGTCTGGGGATGTGCACTGTGCAGAGGTTAGCAAAACTTTGCTACATTATTGTTTCATTTACCAACACAGATGTACTGATTACATAATTTTATTTATTATACTTAAAGTCTTTTCCTTTGTTGTAGAATGATAGGCCTCAATCGTCCTCCTGGAAGTTGAAGGAAACAGCCTTGCTCTTGTTTTTACTTGAGTTGTAACATGAATCACAGAGCACGAGTCCCATTGGCTTCCAGATCAGCCAAAATCAAAGGAAGCAGTACCAGTACCATAACCTTAAGACACACCCACAAAATGGATGGTGTTGATGGTCTTAAAGACTCTACAGTCGTACTCTGAACAGCTCCACTGATGAGAGTCTGAACCAGTCCATATCCTGCTACACCACATCTACTCCTGATGTACACAGTATGATACTCCTCCATATCTCCACCTCTAATATATATTTGGTGGTGTAAAAACTTTGATCTCTTTTTCTGCACAGTGTAAAAGCTCTAGTTCTCCTTTCAGCTTAGTGAATATTCATGATGGACCGACCAATAGAATCGCTCCAAACCTGCTTAGTAATAAACCTTGTTCTATCAGCTCCACTGCAGGTTAAGGAAGCTGGTTTCTCCTCCTGTACAGCTCCATTCTGGAGGTTTTAAGGTGGACTGGATAATTCCATGAGGGCTAGTTTATAGTTCACCTTCAATAAATAGCCGTGTCCAATCCTTTGACTGGTATGATGTACGGACACAGCACTATTTGGACTGTGGATTTCAGTTCCCTCTTGCATTTAATACGGGCCTCCCACCCACTTACCTAACACCAGCACATCTTATCTAGACAGTGTGTCTAAACAGCATGCTAGTTCAATGCTCCAGAGTGAGGACTTTCACAATTGAGTTCTTTGCCTTAGTCCCAAGATGAGTATCTGCTAAGTTTTTGATACCGATGTAGCCAAATCTGTTTATAAACCTGGGTGTGGACTGAAGAACCGATCTCCAGATCTCCTGAAAAAGGTGGGCTAACTCAAAGTGCACGCCGGTGTTGTCCGTGCAGTGTGTCAAAGCCCCCTGTTCCTGACGCTGGGTGGAAATGGCTGAACTTGTCATGCTGCTCCATTTAATGCTTTGCGATGACAAGAAATAGGATGCTGCAGTTTACCAGAGAGAGGGAAAGTGGTGTGAGTGCTCACTTTGAGGGTACCATTCACGTCTGATAGCTTGCACCGCTCTTTTCAAGTTCTTCTCCAGCGAAAGTGGCTCCTTGTTTGAAGGCTTGTATGGGCTGTAGAGAGTTGTTACTAAAGGACCATCAGAAACAATGAAGAGTAGAACCAACACGGCTGGCCGAAAAGCTAGGCCATAGAATACTGGAATATTTAGTAGGGAGGAAATTACACGACTGGACTTGTTCACGGTACCAAGATGGAATTCACTGAGCTCCTGAGAGCGACCCATTCTCTTACTATTGTCTGTAGGAGCAGTCTGCATGTCTAGGTGCTGGGTTTTATACACCTGTGGCCACGGAAGTGACTGGAACACCTGAATTCAGTGACTTGGATGGGGGAGTGAATACTTCTGGTAATATAGTGCATATGATTGGACAACTTCCAGTGAATTTCTCATCTTATTTGCTCAGTAAGTTTAGAATTTCTCTACTTTTGTTCTGGCTCTCTCCACCTGCTCCACCACAGATCCCTGGGCTCCACAGAAAACCGTGAGGCGGTAGGAAAAACTGTGAGACTGTAATGTAAATACAGCACTTTCCTCCACTGCTGCTGGATATCGGGGCACCAGACGACCTTCTACAGGCTTGAACACGATTTGCGTTAGTGTCACGAGCATGCATCTATATATCCTCCACTCCTATCTGCTGCAAACTGCTTGAGGTAGAGCCTGTGCTCACACGCCGATTGCAGAGCGTGGCTGATTGGGTTAGCGGTGTTTGCTGGATATGTGTGTATATGCGTGCGCCTCCTCTGTGGGAGTCGGCGATGAATCTAGAGGTGCCGCTTCCTATCAGGAACCCGCAGGTTTTCTCAGTTCTCCACCGGCGCCACCCAGCAACCCCCAGCCCGCCGTGACTCATGCTCTCCAGATTAAACCCAAATCACATTCACCATTCTGGATGTGACTCTTGCCCCATGACAAACCAGATTAGTCAACCAGCAGTTTATATTTAGGCATCTCGGTTCAAAAGTCTTCCGTGCGGGCTTCATACTCGCGCCGTGTGCTGCGCCGTGTTCGCGCTTCAGTAAGAGCGAGGTTTCCTTCTCATTATCCGTGTGTATTTGTGTGTACTTGGCTTGCTGGGAGCAGTGGTGGAAGAACAAACATGCAGGCCAGCGTTCATCCACTGTCTCACGATGGCAAGTCATGAAACGCATCAAAGAGGGAGAGCAAGAGAAAGAGCAGGAAGGAAGAAAAGAGAGGTTAGTGAGCCGTCATGGAGTGGAGAGGTGGAGTGAAGAGGAAAGCTGGGGATGGGATGCAAGGGGAGAAGAGAAGTGAAGCAAAGAGGTGAGATGAAAAAGGAAGTGATGAGGGAAAGAGTAGAGAGGTGGAAACGACATGAGAGAAGCTATAAGAGAATAATGAGAGAAGAATGGAGAAGAGAAGAGAAGAGAAGAGAAGAGAAGAGAGGAGAATGAAGAGAAGAGAAGAGAAGAGAAGAGAAGAGAAGAGAAGAGAAGAGAAGAGAAGAGAAGAGAAGAGAAGAGAAGAGAAGAGAATGGAGAGAAGACTTGATGAAGAAAAGGAAAAATCTAAAAAGAATAGGAAGAGAAGAGAATAAAAGAGGGAATTGAAAAAATAAACAAAGAAGAGATGAAAAAAAAGACAGGAGAGATGAAGCAAAGAGAATATAGAAGCAAAAGAGAAAGAAAGAAGAGAAGAGAATAATAAATGAGAAGAGACTAGGCAAGGAGAAGAGGTTGATGATTGAAAAAAGGAAGTGATGAGGGACAGAGTAGAGAGGTGGAAACGACATGAGAGAATAATGAGAGAAGAATGGAAGAGAGAAGAGAAGAGAAGAGAAGAGAAGAGAAGAGAAGAGAAGAGAAGAGAAGAGAAGAGAAGAGAAGAGAATGGAGAGAAGACTTGATGAAGAAAAGGAAAAATCTGAAAAGAATAGGAAGAGAAGAGAATAAAAGAGGGATGAAAAGAAAAAAGAGGGATGAAAAGAAGACAGGAGAGATGAAGCAAAGAGAAGAGGAAAGATAAGATAAATTAAAGAGCCGAGGAGATCACAGAAGAAAGGAAAAGAAGAGAGAAGAAGAGAAAATGGAAGAAAAAACAAGGAGAGGAGGAGAAGAAGAGATGGATTAGTAAGGAGAAGATAGGAGATGAAGTGAAGAGAAAAGTGATGGAGATGAAACAGGGAGATGAAAAATGAGGAGACAAAGAAGACAGGAAGGGAAAAGAGAAGGGAGAAATGGAGTGAGGGAGAAGGAGGAGGAGAACGACGGAGAGAAGCTGCTTCAGAGCGGGTTGTGTTGAAAGGGGCTTGCAGCCAGCAGTTGTCGAGCCGCCCACTCCATGGTCGCCATGGAGCCGGTGTGCACGGCAACGGGAGGAAAATAAACATCCTCCCCCTGCATCCCTGTGATCCGGTGAATGCTGACAGATGCATTTATTTCTGATTTTATTGATTTATTTATTTATTAAATCTCTATTTATGGAGCGGTGAGGCTCCTCCTCCAGGAGTTCCATCTTCACACCTGAACAAAAACCAGCAATGCAAACAACCACGCGCAGACATGTTTACACAACAAGCACACAGCCGACGCACCGACAGGGCAAACCACGCGACGGGTAAACAGGCGCCGTACCGCAGGAGAACATACGCCGTCATCCATTAGCTGGAACCCACCAGTGATGAAGAAGAGGGAAATCTAAGGTCCTGATTAGAACCGCAACATCAGCAGCTCACCAGATCCCAGATGATCCTCGTACGTCTGTTTAATCCTCCTTGTAGAAAAACTGTCCTATCCGTGTCCTAACTGGAATCTTGGTTCTTCTCAGTGATTCTGATTCATGTTCTCCTTTTGAACTTCTGCTTTTGACTCCATCTTCCTCTCATTGGTTCCTGTAGGGTGTTTTCTGTTTGAGTCGTGGTTCCTCTTAGGGCTTCGTCCTTGTGCTCCTAGAGAATTCCTGATTTTGAGTCCTGGCTCTTCTCAGGGCTTCATCTTGTGCTCTTAGAAAATTTCTGATTTCGGATCTCTGTTACTCTCAGGGCTTCGTCCTTATGCTCTTAGAGAATTCCTGATTTTGAGTCTTGGTTTCTCTCAGGTCTTCGTCCTCGTGCTTTTAGAGAATTCCTGATTTTGAGTCTTGGTTCCTCTCAGGGCTTCGTCCTCGTGCTTTTAGAGAATTCCTGATTTTGAGTCTTGGTTCCTCTCAGGGCTTCGTCCTCATGCTTTTAGAGAATTCCTGATTTTGAGTCTTGGTTCCTCTCAGGGCTTCGTCCTCGTGCTTTTAGAGAATTCCTGATTTTGAGTCTTGGTTCCTCTCAGGGCTTCGTCCTCGTGCTTTTAGAGAATTCCTGATATTGAGTCTTGGTTCCTCTCAGGGCTTCGTCCTCGTGCTTTTAGAGAATTCCTGATTTTGAGTCTTGGTTCCTCTCAGGGCTTCTTCCTTATGCTTTTAGAGAATTCCTGATTTTGAGTCTTGGTGCCTCTCAGGGCTTCGTCCTCGCTCTCTTTGAGAATTCCTGATTTTGAGTCTTGGTTCCTCTCTGGGGTCGTCCTCATGCTTTTAGAGAATTCCTGATATTGAGTCTTGGTTCCTCTCTGGGGCTGTCCTCATGCTTTTAGAGAATTCCTGATTTTGAGTCTTGGTTCCTCTCTGGGGTCGTCCTCATGCTTTTAGAGAATTCCTCATTTTTAGTCGTGGTTCCTCTCAGGGCTTCAACCTCGCTCTCTTTGAGAATTCCTGATTTTGAGTCGTGGTTCCTCCCAGGGGTCGTCCTCATGCTTTTAGAGAATTCCTGATTTTGAGTCTTGGTTTCTCTCAGGGGTCGTCCTCACGCTTTTAGAGAATTCCTGCTTTTGAGTCATGGTTCCTCTTTGGGGTTTCTCCTCATGCTCTTAGAGAATTCCTAATTTTGATTCTCTGTTGCTCTCAGGGTTTCATCCTTGTTCTCTTTGTGAATTCCTGATTTTGAGTCTTGGTTCCTCTCAGGGCTTCGTCCTCATGCTCTCAGAAAATTCCTGATTTTCAGTCTTGGTTCCTCATAGTCATACTACCTCTCAAGGGTCCTGTCCTGGTCTTGGAGTGTTCTCCTACTGGCTTATGGTTTCTCTCTCTGGTTCTTCCTCTTGTTCTTAAACAATTTCTGCTTTTGAGTCCTCTCAGGGGTTCTCTTAGAGATCCGAGGTTGCCATGGCTATTGAGAACAGTTAGAATAAGAAAAGGCTTTTGCATGTTTCATCATCTCCACAATTAGACTTTGTAACAAACACCCCTCAGGACCCACTTAGTACATCAGGACCTCTGTGTTTCTTTCTCATGTCCTGGTGATTAGGGGACATTTCTGGGAAGCAGTTATTGGACACAGCATAGTCAATTTTGTTAAATTGGTCACACCATAGTTTCATAATTCATTGGTTTCATCATTGGCATATCCGGCCAGACGCTTGTTTCCTCGTTACTGAAGCCGCTTCATTAAAAGATCATTGATCTCTACTTGCTTTTCCACAGTTTCATGAATCAAAAGCCGTTTGAGTGTAAATTTGGAAGCTCGTTGTTAAAAAACTTTGATGAATCTGGTCTGATGTCTGTTAGAAGTAGAATCCTACCGGAACACCTGGAAAATGACACGCCCATGCTCCCAGAGGTGTTCCTTTGGAGCTGTTGTTTCTAGGTGGAACACGGTTTGCAGGATATAGGATAACTATAGGAGCTGGTTTGCAGAGTGGGAACTTGCTAACACTCTACAAAGCTTGTCCTGTTACGCTCCCTGGGCAATCAAACCATGGACTGCATTTCCCATAATGCATCATCCAGTCATGTGATCCAACCCTCCTATCAGATCCGGCCTTAGTAACCTGAATTGCTCACACCTGGTTTCCTCAGCGTATAAGCCAGTTTGTTTGGTGAACTGGTTTCTTTAGTGCTTGCTGAGGATTTGATTGGTTTGGATTGACTTGCTGTTATGACCTTTTTCTGGTTTTTGGGTCCTGTTTTTTTTTTTTTTTTTGGCCACAGTAACTAGTCTAGACTTTTTCCACCTCCAAGACTCTCAATTTGAGTCTTGGTTCCTCTTATTGGTCCTTTTCGGAAGCTCCTATACACCTTTTGTATCACATTTCTCCTCCTTTTGAGTCCTGCTTCCTCTTTGTGGGTTTTCCTCACACTCTTAAGTAGACTTCCTTCTTAATCTTTGTTCCTTTCAGTGGTTCTATCCCATGCTCTCTCAGTAGTTTCAGCTTTTGGGATTATTTTTGGAGTTTTGGATTATCTAGGTGTATCCTCATTCCTTTGAGCAGTGTCTTGGTTGTTAGCCTTGTTTCCGCTCCTTAGCCCTTTCTGATGGTCTGATACACTTAACGCTTTTACTTCTCAAGTTCCAGTTTATGTTCCTAGTAGATGTCTTAGAGATCCAAGTTTGCCATGTCTACTGAGAACAAGAAATCTTCTGCATCATCTCCAGTATTAGACTAAATCTATTAAACTGCATAAGCAAACTGGTACTCTTAATTTGGGTTCTTGGTACATTAGTGTCTTGGCGTTTCTTCCTTATTGTCTGGGTGATGAGGGGTGTGGTGGAAATTTTCTAAATAAGCAGAAATCAGCAATCACAATTAATGCTCCAAAGTAATATATTTATTGAAAAGCTTTTGGTGGGGGAGAAGCTCCTGGCAAATACCCAGAGATCTCTGAAGGTTGACCAAGTTACAGAAGGTTATATGTCTCCCCAATGGGGTGTCGTCACCTTCCATTGGTTCACAGAAGACAATGAAGTTACAACGCACTGGTTATACCTAATTGTGATATGAACAAACAAAAGGCTGTTGACATGTGTGCATAATTAATGAAGAGGAAGGAAGCTCAGATATGGTTTTTAGAGGCCCCTTACACCTGGAGATTCCAGACGGGTTGGTATGCAACTTCGAGGTCACTTGAACAATAACTCCCTGTGGCCAGTATAGAGAAAACAGATAAGGCCCACACTGAGGACCGGAGGAGTAGCTACTTTGTTCCACTTCGAGTGAAGGGAAGTAACTGATTTGTGGTTCCTTCCACATGTGGCAGTGCAAGTCCACCCGAAAGTGCCTAAGCCTATTAGTATGTTAGTCTGGATATAATATACGATATATATAAGAGAATGAAGCTAATGGTATATGTGAGAAATAGTAATCTGACCATGTATTGATCTCGAAACCACAGGTGGCATATCTGGAAAGCAGCTTTTTGGACACTCTACAATCAATTTAGGTAAATTGGTCACACCGATAGTTTCATAATTCATTGGTTTCATCATTGGCGTATCCGGCCATATGCTTGTTTCCATGCTGCCGAAGCCGCTTCATTACAAGCACATTGATCTATACTTGGTTGTCTGGCAGTTTCATAAATCAAAAGCTGTTTCAGTGTAATTTTAGGGGCGCATTGTTAAGAAACGTTAATGAGTAAGGTCCGAAGTCTGTTATATAGAGAATCGTACCGTATTGGATACAGTGGGGAATGACTTCCATGCCCCCAGATGTGTTCTTCTTGTGTAGCTTCTACGGAGTGCATCTTCGGCAGGATATTGGCTAAATGTAGGATACTGTTTACGAAGTAGGAACTTGCTGACATTCTACAAAGCTCGTCCAATCTCACAACAGTAGCATAGAACGCATTTGTGGTTGGAGCTGGGATAGCATAAACGTATGCTACCTCCTTGGTTGAATCCCGAATCTATTAATTTCAGTGTTATGCCAAACGTACTCATGCAAACATCATCGCCTGGAAAGGAAAACATATTGACTGATTTTCCTTTCTACTGTCAAACCTATGGCAAGAGCTAGAGGCCTGTAGAGAAATCCAATTTGGAGCTTCTTCATGTCTTTTGAATGGCAACTTGTTACCATTGTAAACATTTCAAAGTAGGGACACATCCAATTAGTGCCGCATTCACTGGAAATCAGCAAGCTTATGAGATCCGTGCTGCAGCCCTGGAAAGTGTTATGTTTAAGTTAAATACGTTCGTGACGAATTTGAGGTCTATCAGACTTGTTTACATGCAGTCGCTGAAACGAGCACTCTTCAAGAACTGTTGATGGGGTCGAGGGGCTCTGAATGAAAAATCTTACTGGCATCTCGAGTAGTAGTCCTTAAGGTTCCAGCAATTTGGGGAACATTATAAACATGGCAGTGCAACTTTGGAAGCGGTGGTGGAAAGCCCCAAAGGCCTCAAATCAGATATTGAACCGGTTTTATGACTTTATCATGTTCATATTTCAATTCAACAGCTCTCTCCAACTAACATACCCAGCATGTGCTATGTAAATGCATCACAGAATGATTGGGAAGGGTCGTGGTGTCAACCGATCTTGACTGCTAGCATAAATGTGGATCTATGGGCTAATAAATACAACCAAGCTGTCATTTAGTGTAACCCTATCATTTTCATGAATCTTTATTCAGAACAAAATGAATGCAATGGAGGTCAATAGTCACCCAAAACATTTCCATGAATTCGTTCAACCAAACTTCTCAACTACCATCATCCAGCTTCTCTTGAGGTCATATAGACTTCGTAACCTGGTTTGGGACACAGTATGACTGATATTGATGGATTATTAGAACACGTTTTACATTTTAGGTTCTGGTAGACCCAAATTTGCCAAGTCTATGCAACCATAATGAAGATCTAGATGTGGTTTGGACAGGCTCAATGATTTTTTGGTTTTGGGTCCCCAGAAATGATATGAGTTGCTATTGACTTTTGATATAAGCTACTTATACTTCAACCAAGATCTCAGGTTCCATCTGGAATTCAAGTTTGGAATTCAAAACACAGTCTGAGCAGGTGATGAAGAGATGTTTTGAGGAAGTGTTAATGATTTGTGTGCCTACTGGCTGGTAGTGTTGGTTAGCAACATAGCTTCAAACCTCCAGGAGAACAGTATGGTCTTGACCGACTGATTGCATTTGGGGTAAGTGGAAAACTGGAACGATCTTAAAGCATTCCTGGAGTGAATGTATGGTTTAGAGGGAGGAGGTGAATAAATATTTAACAGAACATAAGAATTACATTCATGATATTTGGCAGGTGCTTTAATACCCAGCAATTTCCAGTTTTAACCAGTTCTTACACATATAGGCAAAGGTAGAGTTGGGAGTCTTGTCCAGGGACTCGTGTTGGTATAGTGTAGGGTGCTTGCCCAGGTAGCCCAATGGGAGGCTGTTGTCACCTGGTGTTATCCACTATGCTATTCCCACCACTACTGCAAGGCATCTACAGTTGACCATCCAATGACCAATTCCATAGATTTCTTTTGGGTCTTGGATTTGGTTTATCAGGGTTTGGAATCATGCAAGTAGAACGCATATGAAGGCATTGGTAACCTACACGGGTAAATATGAACTACTTTGAAGTGTACACTCTGTTTAAGTGAGCACTCCAATGAAGTGCGGGTGGCTGGTGTTGAATACCTAATCAGTGCAGTCACCGTGGCTGAAGAGTGGTGTGGAGTTAAGGTCGTTTATGGGGTTCACCTATTGCCTGGGAATATAAAAAAAAAAAATGCAACTCGCCAAGCAGGCACGTGCGCCACTCCACTTCTCGAGAGCCTTTTTGAAGGACGGTGAATAATTTTTAATTGTGAGTTGCCGTCAGAATTGTGCATCGCTTATTGCGAAGGGGGGAGAGCGAGAGAGAAAGAGAGAGAGAGACAGCAACAGATGGCCAAGCGTCTCCAGGCTTCTGCGGATGTTATTTTTGTCGAGTTTATGAGAAGCTCATAACTTTCACACGCAGAAACAGAGGGAAAAAGGGCGTCTAATCAAAAGTGCCAAGGAAGACGAGAGTGGGCGGAGAGAGAGAGGGAGGGAGACGATTTTGTGTGTAAAACAGCAGCTTCTTTTCCTTTAAAAGCAGAAGGAGAAGAAGGTGGGAATACTCAAAGTAATGAAGAGGTAACACACTAACCTCTAAATTAAATATTGTCATGGTGCCCAGTCCCTTGGCTACGAGCAGAAGCAATCTCAGACCCAATAGTAATGGTACCTAAAGCATTAAGCAGCTTGGGAAAATAAACTCGAACAGGGCTAGCCAGTGGCTAGGTGTTGCTAACAACATATGTGAGTCTGATGGGGAAGAATGAGGGATGAATAAATGACAATGGAAGAGTGCGGGTCATAATTACTGTGGTTTAGAGTTTGGGGATCTGCCCTGAGTGAGTACATGCAGTTGGTGGCTGTTGGGTATGGGAACCAGTACCATGGTGGTAAACATGAATGGGCCTCTATGGGAGGAACAAGTGATTGGGAGTTGGGGGGTGACGTATAGACGAATGTCTGTATGGATCAGACCAGTATTAAATTTTACGCTAGGGGGTCTGCCCTGAGATTATGATGTCTGTTGATCAACTAGAAGTACAAAAGATGGACATGCACTTTTCCAACCCATTCATTCTTAATGGAGAAAAAAAATTGGAATTAAATTAAATTTTTTAAATTTTCCGTGATCCAAAAGTGGTACACAAGCACACCATTCCCAGAACAGAACAATGTCGATATGAGCACTAACAGTATCAACAGTAGCACGAAATGGGTTTCCATGGCCCAGCAGCTACACACAAGCCCAAGACTGCCATGCCCAATGCCAATGTTCTCTGGAGTGATGAATCACGCTTCACTATCTGGCACCTATCTGGCATCTCTCTGATGGATGGATGAATTTGGGTTTGGTGGATGATTCCAAGAGAATCCTGCCTACCAGAATCCATAGGTCCCACAGTAAAGTTTGGTGGGGGGCAGGGGTAACAGGGATAAGCGGGGATATTGGGGATAATGGTAACACTACAGCATCCCAACACCTTTTCCAGTTCGGGCATTACAGTGGCCCTGTACCCAGCTCTTACGTCCAGCATCGGTACCTCTTATGACCAAATGGGCACATTCCCCACAGACATACTCCACAATCTTGTGGATCTTGTGGGCTAACGGTGAGCTCCATACTAATGCCCATGGGTTTTAAAAAGGGATGTCCGACAATCTCATCTACATGTGACAGGTGACCATATTGGGTATGTCCGGTGGCATTCTGGCCTGATACAGGAACCCGGTGAAAAACAAAAGAGTGTAGGATACAGTCATTTTAAAAAGATCAATCTAGCCTTCATAACCCTAACCATTCATGCATGGCTTCAGGTTGACCGTCTTCATCAAATCCGCTGGGCTCATTAGACCATTTATTAAACCCATTTGGGTCAAAATGTGTTAAACATATCCTTTCAAATACAACTGATTATATTAAAATCCCATTTGGAAGCCATCTCCAGCGTATTTCTCTAAAAGACCCCAGATAAATTAGCGCTTTGAGAAGCTCTTGTCTGTGAAAGTAATAATTAACCTGATGTTCTTGACATTCAAAACTTCGGCATGTCCCTTGAGAGCCAAAGACAAACGATTTCATTATTTAATATAGCTTTGATTTCGCTGTTGTTGCTTTTGTTAGGATAAGAAAAGTTACAGAATTGCGACCTTTGGGGAAAAACAGCAGACGACCTGGGCCATCTGCTTCTGGATCTGGATCAAAATCTGCTCTGATAGTTTCGGGGACATCTGGGATGTTTTAAAGTCACAGGTTAGCAGAAGGTGGAGCAGGTGCTGGAACCGTTGAAGGGTCCAAATAATGAAAAACTGAATTGTCCTCGCTGTTCAAGGATCAAACCTGGACGTTCTCTCTCCTCTCCATACATAAACACTCAAACGCATAAACACTATACCAGCACAGTACATGCTAGCCACCCCCAGGTTAGTGTGGTGTGGTTTGGTGGTCCTGTTGGGGGTCCTGACCATTGAAGAACAGGGTAATACAGTATACAGAGAAACAGATGGACTACAGTTTGGAACTGTACACCTACAGAGTGTCCTATATGGTCAGTGAAGCTGATAACATGGACAATGTGTAGATACAACAAATGCTAATGCTAACTGGGGTATACAGCTGTTTAGCCCAACCAAGATGCCACCTCTACAAGATATCCAATCAGAATGGAGCTCATTTAGTTTAACAAAGCTGCCTGATTGAAAAAATGGTCCTACCAAAATGAATTTAGACTGCATTTGTACATACAGCAACACAAACATTGGTGAACCAGGGATACAGAACACCTAGAAAGCCCTCGGAAATCTGCCAAATAGTTGCTCATCGGTGATGATACTGGAATAATGATTGTGCTGAATGTCATGATTCAACAAATCATAGGGTGACACAATCAACAGACGTGCTATGAATAAGCCTGCTAGACTGTTTCCAGAACTGTAGGCTAAAAATACTCGGATCCTTCTCCATCCTTTAAACCTACAGTCGGATGCAGAGGCTTGGGCCAGTTGTAGTCCTGGATTACCTCTGGGGAGAGTGTGGTACCTTTTGCCACCCAATGTAGCCAAGTACAGACTGCTTTCTGCAGGAAGAGGAGATTCAGCTGACACACAGTCTCCAATCATAAACCTGCAATCTTGAAATCTTGTGTGATTCTTGAAAAGCAGCCCCTTGGGAAACATTGGCAGAGCATCCGTGGCTGAGGCTACTGCTCTCCGGGCTGAACTGAGCTGGAACAGCATCAGTTTGATTCACGTCAGATCAGCACACACCATACACTGAAGTGCGTACAAGTGCGGATAGCCAATCAGGATGCAACTTGCAGTATCCTGACTGTGGGACAAGGTTAGTGGACTGAAGACATGTGTGGGTGGAGCATCTGTGGCTGAGAGCAGGCTGATTGTACCGTTTACCACTATTGAAGACACTATCGAGTTTTCCGCACAAGCTGTCAGGGTTTAGGAAGTGCTGGATTTGGCCACAACTTGCCTCACATGGAATGAAGCTTTAACGCTGCTCACATCTTGCTTCCAAACTGCCTAGCTCTTCCTGTTGTATAGATAATTAGAGTCCTTGTAGAACACACTCGATGAATGACTGATCTATCACTTGATCTAATTCACACTTTCTGGGTTGCAGGTGGAGTCTATCCCAGCATGCTTTGGGCAGAAGGCAGGAAGCACCTTGGACATTTAGGGCATTTAGCTGACGCCCTTATCCAGAGCGGAGCGACTTACAAGGTTAACCATATTACAGGGAGGCCAATGTAGTCTTGCCCACGGACTCTCATTGGTGTAGCCAAGCATAGGCATCCAGACCAGGAATCGAACCCCAGTCTCCCACATGGGACGGCAGCTTCCTGGATGGGTAGTGGTGTTACCTGCTGTGCTACACCAACCACACAGGGCACCAGTTAATCGTAGGGCCATTTTTGAAACATTACCCAGCCAAAGAATAGTCACATAACCAAATTTTTCTGTTGGTCTTTATCTTTGATTATGATGCACATTTGCCTCGGCCTTTATTTACATCCAGAGTTGCATTAACACTAGGCTAAGATCTTGTACTGAACACTGAAGCCACTGTTGATTGTGTAATTTAATAAAAATAAAGTAATTTTGCCATCAAAGACTTATTAAAGTGTGAGGTATTTGCTTAGAGATATTAATCACCTTGCATGTTTAAGGTGCTGTGGCATGATGATGATGGGGCTATAATACCTGTGGGGTGTGAGTGACGGGATCCATAGATTGGAAAGAGATGCTACACTGCCGGGAATGTCTTGTTCCATGTGTGGAAAATGAGTGACTGCGTTTGGGCGTGGCCAAAGACCATAGTGTGAAGGAAGTAGCTGAATCTGCAGGTGTAAAATCCCAGTCTACAGGAAACCCTCCTCGGAATTGGGCCGGCGAAGGCATCCATCATCTTCACAATTCTTTGACGGAAAGGGTGGCTGAACACTGATGTGGTCTACATCCAGAAACTTGTCCAGGACAAGCCAAATTCAATCCCAGCTGTTATCGGTGCTCGTGGGAGTGTTACATGCTATTAGGTACGTTTCAGTCGAAAGGCCAGCTCAGTAGTCTACACTGTACTACTAATGGCATTTAAATGCAGTGCAAAAATAAATTTTATATTTGTATGTTTTATATTGTCATTTTTGAGATTGGTAAGCTCATTGTAAGAGTATTAATCTTCTTTCCTGACATTCTTTATGTGTCTTGATTTTAATCAGCCAAAGATTCTTACAATATTGGCAATCATTTTTTTTTATTTTAAGATAAGTGCCCAAAACCGCCCAAATTATATTCCAGTATAGTGAGAAAATGTGGCATACAAAAGTTACTTTAATCAAGTTTAAAAAATAAAATAAAAGTACTAAAAATAAAATAATTAATCTTAAATTGAGCTTACAACAATGAGAATTTTAAGACGTGCCCTAGTTATAAAAATTACTTTACTTGGCAATACATCATTTTTTTACAATCTGGTTTGGTATGCGCACATATTCTCCCAGCTTGCAAAGATGGAAATGCATACATTAACAAAGGAAGTATCAGAATTGCATATTCATACATGCATTAATTATGCAAACTTGTTGCAGATTAGAGTGGGGCTATGCAGGTGACCTCTTGACCTCTTTAACGAAGCCCATGTTGGGTGGGTTTCTGGTTTGAATGGCTCGGCCTGTTCGAGTGCGAGCACCACACGCTTTCACGCAGCATCAGAATGGCTTTTTAATTCCAATTATCCTGATTACTGAACACTCGAATGAGGAATGAAGACATTGTAAGTTGACTAATTGGCCCCAGGGGAGGAGAGCCAGAGAGATCCTGAAACAGCTTTGTCGTGTTTGTTTCAATGAGAAGAAGCAGGCTGGCGAAGAGCAGTGTGCGGTATCAAACTTCGGAATCACATTTCTAGAGAGCCAGTTCTCCTCTCAGCTGTTATTAAGGTCCCACAGTTTCATCAGTATTGGTGTAGGTGAGTAGGCATGCTTAGAATGGACGTTCGGTCTTGCCAAGTTCACTAATGTCACTCCATTGCTGTGCTCATGGACTTCCAGTAGCTGCCAGCTTCAGATCCGAAACTGTTATGCTTGCCTATAAAGGCAAGACTGGACCAGACCCTCCCGAACTTCTGGTAATGCTTGGCCCACCATCACTCAAGATGCATGGAGGACAAGTATCCAGACTCTTCTCTGTTCTGGAGCCGAGATGCTGGAATAAACTTCTGCTAATGATCTTCCAATGTAGACTGAGGACTTTACTTATGAAGTGCTAATCTAATTTAGCTACACTCATCCTCAAAAGAACAGCTGCACCCAGAAGGAGGTGTGGGAGTGCGGGGCTGTTGGAAAGGAAGATAAAGGTGACCAGGATCAATAACTGATGATAAATTTAGACTGATATGATCAATATTTATTGAGCTACACATACAGAAGTCTGTCTCTCAGTATGGCGTCGGGCCATCGTGTTTGCTAACCCAACATGCCAGACGTCTCGGTATGGAGCTGTAGAGGTTCCTAATGGAGTCCTGTGATAATCCATCCCATGCAGCTTGAACATCCTCACACAGTTCCTGCAGATGGTGCGGTAGGGGTGGAGGTGGAGTGACACCAGGCCTTCTGGACGTGTGACCACAAACCGTTCATCTTGGTGCTGACCACGGTGGCTCCACACATGGATTCGTTGGGCTTCTCCACCAAGACAAAAGCGGGACTCGTCACTGAAGATGACCCGCTGCCATTCTGAGTCCTAACTCCATGACAGTTTGGTATAACCCCACTGCAGTCGCATGTCTCACAATGTCAAACCCTCCCACCAAGTTTCATGTCTGTGGGTTGATTCCTTTTGGGTGCAGCTATTCTTTGGTTGATGACTGTATTTGGTCCAGCTAGGATTCATACTCAGACTGAACACTAAGCCCTTCGTGAGTCGCTCTGGATAAGAGTGTCTGCTCAGTACAGTAAATGTTAATACCATGTACAATTACTGGGGCATCCGAAATCAGTATCGATGGAGATTGAGGTTCATATCAAGGGCCAGTCGAAGCCAAAAACCTCCACCCCAAGCCCTGCAACATGCATCCAAACCCAGACTTTTCATTACAAGGCTGATTTGTTCTCCGAGTGTATCAAGCACACCATCACATACACACAGACACAATGCAAGGCGAAACCCAGGGCGAAAAAAAGTGGCCTTTCCAAACCGCTATCGCTAGCGCCGCTTAAGTCGTCTCGCCTTTCAAACCGGCTGGAAACCTTCCTGAAAGAGTGCGGCTCGATTGCAGACTCCCGATATAATTGTCCTCCTCTTTTTTTTTTTTGTTTCTGCATCTCCGTCGATAACAGACACTCCTTTTTGTGAAAGCCCCGAGTTTAGTGGACCGGTCTTTCTCCCGGCCGATCAATGTAAGTGTATACTGCCCCCCCCCCGCCCCAGCTCGAAGCGCCGCGATTGGGCGATGCATGTTAAACACCTGCATGCCTGCGCTCTAATTGGGCGAAACAGCCGAGCACGGGTCGGTGGGGTAGAAATGGCCACCTCGGGCCAAAACCACTTCAGGGCAGGCAGGTTGGATGGGCTGGATGGATGTGGAACTAGTGGCAATGGCCGTATTGCTGTATAAATGCATTAATAAGGTATAATATAACATATAATCTTTTATATATAATACATATATACATATATATAAACTGTTTTGTCTTTAAGTAGTTTTAATTACATGTGGCATATTTCAAAGCAAGAGTTCATGATTATATAAAGTTAGCTTAGCATAACCTTGTATGGCCATTTTTTTATTTTTTATTTTTTGGCATGAGTTGAAAACGGGTGTTGCTGTTACCAAAAATAAATGGCCCATAAACCTGGTTTTATTGACTTACTTGACAGTAAAGTACCTTTTGTCCTTGTTTGGTCTGACAGCAGCCATACGATATTTTTTTTATTTGTTAATAATTTTGTCTTATATGCTAAATTTAACATACTGGGAAAAAAATAAAACATAACGTTACCTTAAATGAATCATTTTAAAATTTGAGATTACAGATGTTCTAAACTGAATCAAATCGTAGTGAAATTTGACTTTTCATGATTCTGTGAGTCATTTTATACCAAACAGAATCAAAATGGGAAATTGTGTGATTCATTTATTAAGAATCAAATGACCATATTTGCACTCGCTCTGATATTATTACAGTGCACCAACCATAACGGCAGCATGGAGTCTCTTTTATACTGTGGTAGGAAATTCCGATTTTTTCATTCAGATTTATATGAAATATAATATGTCTCAATTTAGTTATGGTGAAATTCGAGACTCCAGATGTTCTAATATGTATTCTATACAACTGAAAGGAATAGTGGTGAAATTTGACTTTTCATGATCAAAAAGACTATGTGATTCGTTTACTTTAAAAAATGAATCTAATTAATTGATCATATTTGCACTCGCTCTGATACTATTACAGTACATCCAACAATAAAGGCAGCATGGAGCTTCTTTTATACGGTGATAGGAAGCACGGTAGCTCTCCGAAAGTTCCAACTCCATATCCACCCTTCTCCCCTTTTTCCATTCGATTGGAATGATGATGGCTGGAATTTAGGACTGAAAAGTTAGTAAATGTGAAATTCGAGTCCTCCCAGTATGCCCCTCTTTTTCTCCCCCTTTTCCTTTCTTCACCCCTCGATTAATTCCTTTTCCCCCTGTTTTCCCTTCCTCACTCTTTTTTTCTATTTAATTTTCCATTTTTCCCTGTGTTCTTTCTACTCCCCCCCCCCCCACGTTCCCCCTTTCCCCCTCAATACCCCCCCTTCCCCCCCCCTTCCCCCCCTTTTTCTATTTTTCGGCTTCCCCTCCCCCCCCCCCTAGTTCTTCCCCCCCCCCTTTTCTCCCTAAAGCCCCTCTTTCCAACCTTCCCTCCCCACTATACTGATGTGGAATGATGATGGCTGGAATTAGGACTGAAAAGTTTTAATGCTCGCTCCTTGTCCAATCACGTTAGGTCTTTTCCATGCGTCCGCTTCCCCTATGAGGTCACTGTAGGTGAAATCTGGAAACCTGCCTCGTATGGAAGTGACAATGTTTTGCCATCATCTATGGACTTTCCAACTGTGTATGTGTGTGTTCATCTTTGGCTCCCATCGTGGCTCAGTACAGTCGAGGAGGGCCTGCAGAGGGACCTCACAGCTAGAACTACAGAGAAGCCACCCTCTCTCACATCTCTTTGCATCCTCCATCTGTGTATTAACTCCGACACCAAAACACGGCAAACTCGCACGCTACACATTCCATTCCACGCGCCGCCCTCGCTACATCCCCGACCCTCCTATAGGAAAAAAGTATCCTCTGTTGTCAAAAAAATGACAGGCAGCAGCAAATTATTATCATCATTACCCCCTGTGATTATCATTATTATTATATTCTCCAAAGAAGACGCGTAATCTGGTGCCTCGGGTGGGGGCGGGGGGGTGACAGCTATGATTATGGCTTTTCATGCACCTCTAATACCAGGAGAGAAAAGAAAAAGGAGAGAGAGAGAGAGAGAGCGAGAGAGAGAATTCAGTTCCAATGCATGTCATTGTCCATGTGTGGAGGGCACTCTTAAAGACTCCTTCACATTCAAACAATTTCAGTTTCACATCGCAAATTATCCGTGGGTCCGGGCCGGAAGATTGGGAAAACCTTCTCCATTTTGGTGGAGTTAGCAAACTAGCTAGCGTTACTGCTTAAGACTAAAAACAACAAAAACAAAAAACAAAAACAATCAGGTTTTTTAAGGTCAGCACATGTAAAATAATTTTTTGTACCTCAAGGGAGGATTAGCAGTTAGCATTTTGCTAACACACCAAATAAACGAAATTTGAAATGGACTGGACAAGTTTCTGGATGTAGCCACATCAATCTTCAGAGACTTTTACATCGAAGAACTGTACAGGTGTCCCGATTTGGTGGATGCCTTCCCTGGCACAATTCCGAGGAGAATTCCCTGTAGACTGGGATTTTAGCCACTGCTGGTAGACCCGTATGACCGTACGCTTCCATACACCTGCAGATTCAGCTACTTCCTTCACACTATGGTCTTTGGCCACGCCCACATGCAGTCCCTCCTTTTAGCCAATCATTAACATCTGCTCTGGAGCGTTTTCCACACATGGAACGAGACATTCCCTGCACTGTAGCACCTCTTCCCAATCTATGGATCCCGTCACCCACACCCCACAGGTGTCTATAGCCACATCATCCTTGTGCAGTGCCATCTGCAGGATGCAACTTTCCATCACATGGTTATTGAACCAATAGCTGTTGTTGTTGTTGTTGTTGTTGTGTGTGTGTGTGTGTTTTTTTTTTTTTTTTTAATCCTACATGTTTGTCTCCAGTGTGTCACGATCACACTGACACTTTTTTTAAGAATTAAATATCTTTGGAAATTTTCAATTTGTTATTAAAATACTACAGTATAATACACTAACCTGAAAAGGTTATTGCTCATTATGAATGATCCGTGTGTCTCACTTTTTCAAAACGATTTTGAAACCATTATACGGAGAGTATTAAAAATAATCCAGAATAATGTTTATTTGAAAAAATGATAAAACACGTCACATGATGGTTTACTGACTTTTACAGTAGATCATAATTTATTTTAAAAAAGATGAATATAAGCACACATCATCTACAGAAATCAAACTATTGCACATTCTTATGCACGAATATGATTTATTTGATGAATTTAAGGCATTGGGATAAAAATATTTCGCTTTATAATGCAGTGTATTCAATTCAATGTGGGATTAAATGAAACTGCTAACAAGCTCTGTGTTGAAACTGTCTGTATTAGGATTGGGGTTGTTATTAGTACTATGGTAAGGTTTAAAACCAGGATAAGGCTTAGATTTAGATATTGGGTATTAGGGTTAAACCCTAAGGTCGAGTTGTGGCCCTGTGATGGTGCCCTGTCCAGGGCATTTCCAGCCTTCTGCCTAATGAGTAGGGGGATAAGCTTCATCACCCCTTACAACCTAGAAGGATAAATGGCTTAGAAAATGAATCAATGAATGAATGAATGAATGAATGATTAAGTTTGTAGAAGTTTAGATTAATGTATGATAATCTGTTTAATGTAAGATCACTTATGAAGCATCTATAGTGCACAATTCAAACCTTCTTTAGGGTTCTTCAGGTTCTTTTAGTGGTTCTAAGTGGCTCTATTGATGCTTAATTGATTCTTTCCGTGGTCAAATGATTCTTTGAATCAACAGGGAGCTTGTGTATAGAATCGTCTTTGAAAATGGCTGTTTATAAGGGTTCCTCCTAAATGTTCTATGTAAAACCATATACATTCAACATCAATCCAAAAACCTATTTAAGCATATATAGAAATCAAGGTTCTAAATAGATACCATTGCCTTTGTTGAAGAACCCTTGAACCATGAGGGTGTGTAACCCATTAAGCGCTTTATGGGGACCTTCATGTCCCCATAATAATTAACACTTGGACATGCTGTGGGCTCATTATAAAGACACTGGTCAGGACTGGGTTAGGTGTATCACACTGGAAGATCATGGAGACACTATAGTGTGAGTATGAATGATCTCCCAGTTACTTCATAGTAGGTACCTGTCACTTCTTTAGCACCCCGGCAGCAGTTTAGACGAGACAAAATGTAACAGGAGCTCCACCGAGATGCAAAAATACCCTGTTTACTAAATATTGACACTTTGCTTATTAATAATTCACGCTCAGTTGACTTCCGCATGAATTATTGATGTCTGGCTCGTATTTGGGATCCTCAAATTGAGCGACTCACTTTGCAAATAGCCAAAAAAGACAAAAGTACCGAAGAAGAGAAGTGTGTGGGGGTGTGTGTGTGTGTGTGAGGTATCTTTGTCACTTCTGTTATCTCAAAGAAGTAAACAAAACTGCAATAAAACTGTCAAAAGCTTTTCCGAAAGCAATCCGTTCCATCAGATGACTATTGAAAATGTTTGGAACGGAAGAAATCGATGACCACTTATTGACCAGTGTGTCATGCTGAAGCTTCAACA
Organism: Prochilodus magdalenae; assembly: GCA_024036415.1. NCBI lineage: Eukaryota > Metazoa > Chordata > Actinopteri > Characiformes > Prochilodontidae > Prochilodus > Prochilodus magdalenae. The sequence continues at coordinate 109,948 of JAMWET010000510.1, read as the reverse complement.
TGCTTCCAGTTGGGAAATAAAGTATTAAAATACGAAACATTCTGTCAACGAATTCACTCACGTAGTGACAGACCAATTAAACGATTCATTGAGCTACAATAAATTCAGAACTTGCTAAAGAGAGCTGGAAATATGAGCTTACAAGATCACCTTACCTGTTAAAGGTGATACTAACTACAGGCTCCTGCAGATGGCGCTGCACGAAGCTGGTGGGGATATAAACACCTGTTGGATATGAGTGACAAGATCCATAGTTTAAGTACACCACTGAGTTACTGTACACCAACACGCTACTTACTCAGTAAGTGTAATGTGTTAGTGTACACTAACACATTACACTTACTGAGTTACTGTACACCGACACTCTACTTACAGTACACTAACACATTACACTTACTGAGTTACTGTACACCAACACGCTACTTACAGCACACTAACACATTACACTTACTGAGTTACTGTACACCAACAAGCTACTTACAGCACACTAACACATTACACTTACTGAGTTACTGTACACCAACACGCTACTTACAGCACACTAACACATTACACTACACTGAGTTACTGTACACACCACACACACTACTTACAGCACACTAACACATTACACTTACTGAGTATGTACTTGTACACGCTACACAGTACACTAACGCATACTTACTGAGTACTGTACACTAACACATTTACACTTACTGAGTTTACTGTACACCAACACACTACTTACAGTACACTAAACACATTACACTTACTGAGTTACTGTACACCAACACGCTACTAACAGCACACTAACGCATTACACTTACTGAGTTACTGTACACCAACACACTACTTACAGAACACTAACAGACACATACACTTACTGAGTTACTGTACACCAACACGCTACTTACAGTACACTAACACATTACACACTTACACTGAGTTTACTGTTACACCAACACACTACTTACAGAACACTAACACATTACACTTACTGAGTTTACCGGATTACCGACGCGCTACTTACTTACTTTTACAGCAACACTAACACATTACACTTTACTGAGTTACTGTACACCGGACACACTATTTACGCACAGCACACTAACATATTACACTTACTGAGTTTACTGTACACCAACACAGCTACTTACAGCACACTAACACATTACACTTACTGAGTTACTGTACACCCGACACGCTACTTACAGCACACTAACATCATTACACTTACTGAGTTACTGTACACCGACACGCTACTTACAGCACACTAACACATATACACTTACTGAGTACTGTAACAGACCAACACGCTACTTACAGTACACTAACGCATTACACTTACTGAGTTACTGTACACCAACACTTCTACTTACAGTACACTAACACATTACACTTACTGAGTTTACTGGTACACCAACACGATACCTACAGCACACTACTCTAACGCATCACACATTACTGAGTACTCGTTACCGTATACACCAAACACACTATACTAACAGCACACTAACGCATTACACCTTACTGAGTTACTGTTACACCAACACACTACCTACAGCACACTAACGCATTACCACTTACTGAGTTACTGTACACCAACACACTACCTACAGCACACTACCACATTACACTTACTGAGTTCCGCTGAATACACCAACACACATACCTACAGCCACACTAACGCATTTACACGCTACTTGTTACTTCACCACCAACACAACTATCGTAGAGTACACTACGTACCTAATGAAGTCACATGCTCTGTGTATGAATGCTGGGTCTGATATACTGTCTGTGTTTAGAGTGTTGGGTGGTTTAGGTGCTATTATCACCTGGGATTCACCGTCCAAGGGGACTGACCAAAGTCTAGCCTGGGGCATCACATAGGTCAGAGCCGGCTCAGGCTCACTGGAATTCACATGCTGCTTTTTAAGCACAGTACATCCCCCTTTAATGTGAGTCGTGGTGTTGGGCTTATCCACAACGGGCCGATGTGAGCATGAGCTCACCTGATTCTGCCTGATTAATCAACTGCTCAGCCTTCAAACACCTAATCGTGTGATCTCCTCGTTTGGATTTGGAATGAAAACCTGCAGCCGCTCCGGCCCCTCGCAGGTACGATTGGACACCCCTGATGTAAGCGGCTGCAATTTTGGTTTGGCTCCTCAGTGGCATATATCGGTTGTAATTTCCTGTTAAATATTTCGACGCTGTTCAGGGAAAAACAAGTATGGTGGATTCATTGGAGAAGACATCAAACATGCTTTGCTTTGTCTGTAGAGAGATTTTGTTAATAGCAACGGTGGAGCATTTCTATTGGTCCAATCATCATGAACATCATAAAGCATATCTAATGACGGGAACAATATACTTTCCGTCGGATTGTGTAGGAAGATAAAGGTGACCAGGATCAATAACTGATGATGAATTTAGACTGATATGATCAATATTTATTGAGCTACACATACAGAAGAAGCCTCTCAGTATGGCGTCAGGCCGCCATGTTGGCTAACCCAACACGCCAGACGTCTCGGTATGGAGCTGTAGAGGTTCCTAATGGTGTCCTGTGATAATCCCTCCCATGCAGCTTAAATATCCTCACACAGTTCCTGCAGATGGTGCGGTAGGGGTGGAGGTGGAGGGACACCAGGCCTTCTGGACGTGTGACAACAAATCGTTCATCTTGGTGCTGACCACGGTGCCTCCACACACGGATTCCTTGGGCGTCTCCACCAAGACTAAAGCGGGACTCGTCACTGAAGATGACCCGCTGCCATTCTGAGTCACTCCATGACAGTCTGGTACGACACCACTGCAGTCTTTGGTGACGGTGACGTGGTGTTAAGGACAGTCGTGGTAACGATCTGTGTGAATGTAATCCTGCGTGGTGCAGCAGTCTGCCAATGGTGCTGGCACTAACAGGATGACTAATGGAGGACAGCTGTTGGGTCAGTCAGGTACAGTGATAAGGCCCATCCTTGCATACACCACGTGTGCGGCCGAGCGTCAGAACCATTACCATGTCTCATGATGTCAAACCTACCCACCAAAGTTTCATGCTGATTGGTTGATGCCTTATTGCTGCAGCTACTTGTGCACCTACTGTTTGAGGGTGAGTGTTATAACTTAATGTTTATTCTGATTGTTAATGAGAGACACTCAGGGTGGTCTCAAGCTTCCTTCAGGTGGTACCTCCTCTTAAACAGTGTGCTCAACCAATAGAGGCGATTCTGAGTGAATGCGGATTGTCTCTGATGCTTTTCATATGCGGTCAGTGAGGCACATCTCAGGTTGACCCCTCATTTAACACTCATCCATTCTGCGGTTAACTTCTATCTCTTTTAGTCTCGGCTCCGCTGACTGCTTTATCTGTGTGTGTGTGTGTGTGTGTGTGTGTGTGTGTGTGTGTGTGTGTGTGTGTGTGTGTCGGTCTCACACACACATTTCATTCAGTTGAAGTAAGGTGAGCTGACTTGCTTTATCGATCATGCCGGGCCAACGAGTCACCTTAGCTCTCTCTCTCTCTCTGTCTTTCCCTTTTCACTCTTTCTTTCTCTCCCTCTGTATTTTACAGCACAATGAGGTTCCCACACACGAGGCATCAGGTTAGAGCACCACTCTCACCTTCTCACGTTACTGCTTTCAGAGAGGGGGGGAGAGAGAGAGAAAGAGAGAGAGAGAGAGAGAAAGAGAGAGAGAGAGAGAGAGAGAGAGAGAGAGAGAGAGAGAGAGAGAGGGAGAACACACTGAAAGGGCAGGAAATAATGAATGGAAATGGAAAAAGCAATGAATCATATGAATGACCAGAGAAAGGAGGGTGGGGGGATAGGGGTGATATAAAAGCCCCCTCACTGACGCTGTCTAATCTCTATAAATACGCCCAAACCAAAATATAAACACATGAGCTCATAGGGCAAAGGGAAAATGGAAAAAAGAACAATTGAAAAAGGAAACACCTCCTACACTGAGGACGAGTAAAAACGAAAAGAAGGAATGAGATGAAAGGAGAAGAGCAGGGAATGAAGTACACCAGCCATGTAGCTGGGTTAGAGTAAAGCTCCCCCAGGTAACCTACTCCTCCAGTGTCAGTGTTAGTTCCTCCCTTTAGATCCTCGACTGGAGTAACAGTACTAAAGTATGTACCTTCAGATGTACTTAAGTATTGAGAGTACCACTACTAAAGTATGCACCTTCAGATGTACTGAAGTATGGAGAGTAACACTACTAAAGTATGTACCTTCAGACGAACTTAAGTATGGAGAGTAACAGAAGTAAAGTATGTACCTTCAGATGTACTTAAGTAAGGAGAGTAACAGTAGTAAAGTATATACCTTCAGATGTACTGAAGTATGGAGAGTAACAGTACTAAAGTATGTACCTTCAGATGTACTAAAGTATAGAGAGTACCAGTACTAGAGTATGTACCTTCAGATGTACTGAAGTATAGAGAGTACCAGTACTAGAGTATGTACCTTCAGATGTACTTAAGTATGGAGAGTAACAGTACTAAAGTATGTACCGTCAGATGTACTGAAGTATGGAGAGTACCAGTACTAAAGTATGTACCTTCAGATGTACTTAAGTATGGAGAGTACCAGTACTAAAGGATGTACCTTCAGATATACTTAAGTATGGAGAGTACCAGTACTAAAGTATGTACCTTCAGATGTACTGAAGTATGGAGAGTACCAGTAGTAAAGTATGTACCTTCAGATGTACTGAAGTATGGAGAGTACCAGTACTAGAGTATGTACCTTCAGATGTACTGAAGTATGGAGAGTACCAGTACTAAAGTATGTACCTTCAGATGTACTGAAGTATGGAGAGTACCAGTACTAAAGTATGTACCTTCAGATGTACTGAAGTATGGAGAGTACCAGTAGTAAAGTATGTACCTTCAGATGTACTGAATTATGGAGAGTACCAGTACTAGAGTATGTACCTTCAGATGTACTGAATTATGGAGAGTACCAGTACTAAAGTATGTACCTTCAGATCTACTGAAGTATGGAGAGTACCAGTAGTAAAGTATGTACCTTCAGATGTACTGAAGTATGGAGAGAAACAGTACTAAAGTATGTGCCTTCAGATGTACTGAAGTATGGAGAGTACCAGTACTAGAGTATGTACCTTCAGATGTACTGAAGTATGGAGAGTACCAGTACTAGAGTATGTACCTTCAGATGTACTGAATTATGGAGAGTACCAGTACTAAAGTATGTACCTTCAGATGTACTGAAGTATGGAGAGTACCAGTACTAAAGTATGTACTGAAGTATGGAGAGTACCAGTAGTAAAGTATGTACCTTCAGATGTACATAAGTATGGAGAGTACCAGTACTAAAGTATGTACCTTCAGATGTACTTAAGTATGGAGAGTAACAGTACTAAAGTATGTACCTTCAGATGTACTGAAGTATGGAGAGTAACAGTACTAAAGTATGTACCTTCAGATGTACTGAAGTATGGAGAGTAACGGTACTAAAGTATGTACCTTCAGATGTACTGAAGTATGGAGAGTACCAGTACTAAAGTATGTACCTTCAGATGTACTTAAGTATGGAGAGTAACAGTACTAAAGTATGTGCCTTCAGATGTACTGAAGTATGGAGAGTAACAGGAGCATGGTTTATTACGGCTCTAATGTCCTATTATCATTTCTGGAACAGGACTCTTCATCAGCTCAGTGTAGGTGAAGAGACTCTAGTGTCTCTCCGTCCACCAGTCTTTAATAGAAGCTCATTCATTAGTCTGACCCTGACGTCTATTCACATCATCATCAGCACAGAACACTGAAGGAGAACAGGTTCCATTAGCTAGAACCAAGCTCTAAGTTACTGTACACAGCTGAACAAGAAGAGAGAGAGGGAGAGAGTAGGGAGGGAAGAGGGATAGCGTGGCTTGGAAATCCTCTTTAAAGCATCATTAAAGATAAAAGTTCACAAATAAAAGACAGAAAGAAGTAACCTGCAAACGAAGCAATATCAATAACAGATCTAAACATTTCTTCTTCTTATTATTATTATTATTATTATTATTATTAGTATTATTATTATTATTATTATTATTATTATTATTACCTTTTTTGATAAAATTCTTTAAGTATGGTGTGACTTTGTTGAGTTTTTCACCTGAATGTAAATAACATATTTTAATACAGTAAAATTAAATGAAGTAAAGCTTGTGCAAAATAAAATAAACAAAATAATAATAATAATAATAATAATAATAGTCATAATAGTCATAATAATAATAACAACCATAAAAATAGAGAAAGAAAAGACAAAAACTGACAGAGTGACAGAGAGAGAGACCAAAAAAGAGAGAGTAAGTGACAGAAAGATAGAGTGAGTGACAGAGAGAGAGAGAGAGAGAGAGAGAGAGAGAGAAGAAGAGAAAATATCAGTTGTCACTCTAAAGCTCCAGTCTAAATGCAGATCTACACTATCATCACTCTCTTTCTCTTTCTCTTTCTCTTTCTCTTTCTCTCTCTCTCTATCTCTCTCTCTCTCTCTCTCTCTCTCTCTCTAACACACACACACACTCATACACACACAATAACATAAACATCTCCAGGAAAGCACAACTATACTGCCCTACAGCAGGAGTGCTCAGGCCTGGTCCTGGAGATCTACCATGCTGAAGAGAGCTCAGATCCAACACACCTGGCTTTCATGGTCCTGGAGGTCAGTAGCATGTTTCAGCTAACTGGTTAATGTGAGCTGAGCATCACTGAGGTTTTACAAATGAGGGAAATGAAGATCAGAAATCCAGTAATAACACAGCTGCATCATAAACGTTATTATACTGTATATATTATTACTGTACTCCCCCCACCCCTCCCTCTCTCTCTCACACACACCCACACACACAGACCCCTGGAGCAGCAGGGTGGGCAGCTAAAGCCCTCCAGTGTGGATTAGGCTTCACAATGGCTTCCTTCATCCCCTCTGGAATGCATCAGAAGGACCTAACCTCCACTTTCACTCTCTAAAAATAATATCATCAATCACCCCGTCACACACACACACGCACACACACACGCACGCACACACACGCACACGCGCACACACACACGGACGCTGGAATGTCCCACCGAGTCTCATATGGGGTTAATTACAGCCTTCATAGCAGGATTACAGGTTAGGACACACAGGGCTGACACCGTCATGTTGAGCCTGAGCGCTATCGATCAGCTGATCATTCACCCATAGGAAACACTGATCACAATATAATCAATAAACATGTGCACACGTAACCCAGCACCTCACACACGTGTGGTAATAAGCCCGTTCGTTTCTATGACATCATTACTCTCGTTTATCCACACAGTTACGCCTTTCACTGTATAATTACTCACATAATCAGTTAGCCTCCCGTAATAACGACACCGGCCCGACGGTCCCAGCCTGCAGCTGGTTCTGTCAGAGCTGAATTCAATAACCCATATCTATACTTTCTCC
>JAMWET010000510.1:55000-97500 GCA_024036415.1 Prochilodus magdalenae | reverse complement strand
GGCTTTATAGCCCGGTAGCCATCATGTGCCATTGGGCATGGTGACCTTTGACTCATGTGCAGCTACTCCAGAGCACCCGAATCTCCCAGCGATGCTTTTCAGTAGTGATTGTACAAACTGTCGACGGGTGAACACCTGTGTAAGCAACGGGTGCACCATCGAGTAGCCGGATTAGATGGGGCGTCTGGATATGTGGCACATTTGGGTGGTTCCTTGCTTACTTTTAAATGGCACAGATTCCTCCTCCGGCACCAATTTGGAGAATCCTTCAGAGGCCTCAACGGCCTACTGGGAGTCCTGTCACATCGATGAAGAGTCTGAAATTGAAGCAGACATGTTTTAATATCTTTGAACCTTAACGATCTTGTCCCATTTCTTGAATTCGAAATGAGAATTCTTCTCCGTGCCAGCTTTTAGGTTAAAGGCAATCGTGTTACCTGTGTAAGCGAATGGCGTAATATAATAATACGAAGATGTCTTTGGGCCAAATATGAAAATATTCATATTCTCGGAGGGCCTTGTGTACATTGTGATGGATCGCATGGAGATCCAACATTGCTTCTCATTTGGGGGACAAGGCGGGGTTGCTATAAGGGTAAAATAAAGGCTTTTGTTTTATTTATTTAGCATTTCTTGCTCATTTTATAATCCCATGTGTAAATGTGACGTGCCCCATATCCGGTGTCATGCAAAGGTTTGGACACCCTGGTCAAAAGTCAGTACTGTAATGACCCTGGATGGACAGCACCTATTACAAACCCCATCTATGCCAGATAATACAGTCGATTAATGTTTTCATAGCCAGTTAATAAGCTTTCAGTTCATGTTTTGCCCATCCCTCTATGCAAATTACTTTCGACCGTCTTGAATGGACTGCTCTTTTGACCTCAGCCCACAGATTATCCATAATGTTTAGATGGACTGCCATAGCAAAGCCCTTCAGCTTGCGTCGTGCATATTAATTCATTGGGTATTTTATGGTGTGTTTAGGATCATTATCCTCTGTTCCTCTTCAACATTTTTACATATGGTGTGTTGTTCGCTTCCAGAATTTGCTGGTATTTAATTGAAACTATTCTTCCCTCCACCAGTAGTCAATTCTTTGTGCCAATAAAGTATGACTGATCCAACTAGTGTTTATTGATTAGAGAGGTGTTCTTTTCATGAATATTCATTTTCATTTTCATATCTTTCGCGTTTTTAGACCATCCACTTCTATTTTAGCTCCACCTGTACGTAGTTGCCTCGATGCTTTAGGCTTATTTAGATGTTTCTTTGCAAACGTCTGATGTTGAATTTAGTGGTGCATGAGGGCCGCTACAACGATTGTCCTTAACACCAGACTGCAATGGTGTCGTGCCAGACTGTCATCGAGTTACTCAGAATTAAAGCAGGTCATCTCTTAGTGATGGTGGGGACGACCAGCAAATCCATGTGTGAGGCACCATGGTCAGCACCAAGACGAAGCGTTTGTTGTGACTTGTTTAAATGGTCATCTCGTATCAGCAAGGACTGAGCATGAATTGCATTACCAGCCAGAAGCTTGTGGCAAAGAACCATGATGTCCCAGATCATATGTAAGTACCTATATGCAAACTAGTAAACCGCTTGAGTAGATACCCATGGCCAATGTAAATAAATGTCATTTAATATTTCATATTTCCAGGGTTGATTTTGTTCACTGAGCCTAGGCTGCATGAACACACGCACACACGCTTACTCACGGCAGCTCGGAGAAACAATAGCAGATGGTCCCATGATTGAAAAGTGAAAGGGGGGAGATCAGCAGACCTCTCACCTTTTTAAAACAGTCATGAGGGGGGCCTGAGCCCAGCTCACCCTGAAAGCATCGTCGGGGGGTCCGGATGCAATCACTCATGGCAACTGTCACCGTGGACACAGCGGGGCTCCTGTCTTCTCATTGGCTGAAAAGGGTCTCTGTCTCAAACGGACCGTCCATCTGTCCATCAAAACCTGCCTGAGGCCGGTTCTGAGACAGAGCGGCCCTGTTCATGCGAGCACACACGCGCACACAGTCCGTCTCCCTGTCCAGTTGTCCATCAAATCAAACTGAAACGCTGTGTGTAGATGAGGTAGGAGGTCTACCAGTGCTATACACATATGTCCCATTCATATATATATATATATTCATATATTCATATATATATATATATATATATATATATACATATGTACATATATGGAATGTTTATATGGGACATATATATATATCATATATGAATATATATATATTATGACCTATAAGATATATATATATAGTATTGTGTGTATGTATATATATATATATATATGTGTGTGTGCGTGTGTGTGTGTGTGTGTGTAGTGTATGTATATATATATATATATATATATATACCATAAACCATACACATTCCACAATCAAGACAAAGTGCTTCTGTTTAAGTGATAAAGGAAGCATATGTTAAAAGTGTGCACGCACACACACCCGCTCTGAGCTGGACGGAGCGACTGACAGCTTTAATTGGAGTCTAAACAGTCCCGGTCCAGCCTGAGTGACAGCGGCTTAATCTCCGTGACAGCGACTCACCATCCGTCTTAAAGAGGCAGACAATGCTCTCTCTTTCCTCAGACAGAATGGAAAAAGGGGATTCAAATAAAAAACAATTATAAATGAACGCTTGACTCGCTGCGTCTTTGTCCTGAACTTTAATTCCTCTGTTAATCAGACTCTTACATTAAAAGCTCTCATAATGCCAGTCATCGCATACAAGAAACCATCACACGACAAACTGTTTACTGGGGAGAAAGTTCCACTCTGCTTTAAGTAGCTAACTTTATGCATTACAGTCCATGCAGTCAAACATGAAGGGAATTAAACTTTTTGACATTGGGAGATGTGAGATCGTGACACTAGTAAGGACGGGCCTTATCTCTGTACCTGACTGACCCAACAGCCACCATTGTAGACATCCAGCGAGCAGTGGCGTCCTCCTTGAGCCATCCTGCTCATGCAGCACCATTGGCAGACAGCTGCACCACGCAGGAGTACCTGCACACAGACCGCTACCATGACTGTCCTTAACACCACGTCACCGTCACCAAACACTGCAGTGGTGTCGTACCAGACTGTCATGGAGTGACTCAGAATGGCAGCGGGTCATCTTCAGTGACGAGTCCCGCTTTAGTCTTGGTGGAGACGCCCAACGAATCCGTGTGTGGAGGCACCGTGGTCAGCACCAAGATGAACAGTGTGTTGTCACACGTCCAGAAGGCCTGGTGTCCCTCCACCTCCACCCCACCGCACCATCTGCAGGAACTGTGTGAGGATGTTCAAGCTGCATGGGATGGATTATCACAGGACTCCATTAGGAACCTCTACAGCTCCATACCGAGACGTCTGGGTTAGCAAACATGGCGGCCCAACACCATACTTAGAGACTTCTGTATATGTAGCTCAATAAATATTGATCATATCAGTCTAAATGTATCATCAGTTATTGATTTTCATAACCTTTATCTTTCTTCCCAACACCACCGCACTCCCACACCTCCTCCTGGGTGCAGCTGTACGTTTGAGGATGAGTGTATTTCAATGTATACATGTTCTTGAACAATCCAGAAACCCATGGTCACCAACACTGCCACTAGGAATCCAGCTCCCTGCAGAGTTTTAGCCTGAACCCTGATCCGCCCCATCTGATCCTGCTCATTACTGTCATCAGGAGTCCTTAATTAGCTGGATCAGGTGTGTGAGATGAAGGCTGGATCTCCAGGAGGAGGGCTGGTGGCCTCTGGTACAAACCTGCAATTACGAGTTAACTGCTGCCCGTCATTACTGACCACAGTTTGATTATAAACGGTCGAAAGTATGGGGGCACATGCACCTGCTTTGCGACAGAAGTGCAAATGAAATGGCTAAGCCAATCTCCAATCCTGCTTCCAAGGATTCGTCCTCCGGAGTTTGGTTCCAGCCCTTCTGGAGCATCTATTGCGCCTCCCTCAGCTGAGGGCTTGTTAGGGTCGGTGGAGGTCTTCAGGCCCATGCTGGAGGAAAGGCTGGAACCCTGCAGTGTAGTTAGCAGAGAGGTACTTGGCCTAAACAAATGACCATGTATGATGGATAGCTGTGGTCGTTTGTCATCTGGTGAAGGTACACAGCAGCCAGTCTAGTTGACAGAGCTACATCACCGTCATTCAAGCGCTGGTGGATCCATTGCACTTCAGACAGCTGGACCGAACGGAACCGTGCAGGAGCAAAGGTCAGACCACGAGAAACGCAAGAAGCCGCTCCAATGCCCTCGCCAGTCCGCCATTACCGAGGGTAATGGACTGGCACTGTCGCCATGGCAACAGTCGAAAACCAACACATGCTTTAATTAGCCGGAGAAACCAGCGCACAGCCCAGAGAGCGGCGGAGTTAATGGAGGATGCGATGCAACAAGCAGGTGTTGGTGTGTGCGTTTCAGAGTACATTATAATGATCCACACTTCCCCGGACCACGCTGCATCCCACTCTTGTCCGGCACCTGAACTTGACTGCACAGACGAGAATGTGAGCAAAGAGGAGTGCAAGAAATGATCGATCCCGATGAGTGCATGTGCATTAGAACTATTCATCAGTTACCAGGGCAACACTTTACAGATGGTGAGCAAATTAAAAGAGTTACGCTAGCATCTGCTTTCAGGGTACGGCCAACCTTCCGAAATCTCATATCGCCGGCTTCACATGCTTTCAGTTCCCACATGCAGGCAGCAGGTTTATGCAAAGGTGTGGACACACCTGATCAAATGAGGTGTCGGTGATTGAGACACACCTCTACAGCCACCCTGCTACACACTTTAGTACACAATCAAACACACTTAAATGTTTAGGAGTGGTGGGAGGAGGGATCGGGAGGTCAGCCGCAGGCGGCAGAAGTAATGGGATCACTATACCGGACTGTAGTAGTGAAGAGGGTGTTGGGCCTTCAGGCTAAGCTCTCTGCTTACCAGCTGGTCTGCGTCCCCACCCTCACCTGTAAAAGCAGACTGTGAAAACAAGTGGCGGAAATGAGCACTCTACACGATAGGGTAAGGAGCTCAGTCATCCAGGGGGAGCTCTAAGTAAAGCCACTACTGTCCCCTGGGTGTCTCCCATTGGAGGTTTGCTAGGCGCAGCCAACTGGGACGAGACCCTGAGGTCGTCCCAGGACCCGCTGAAGGGACTACGTGTTCTAGCTGGCCTGGGAGCTGGAGGAAGATGCTGGAGACGGGGTTGTCGGAACTACCAAAGCTCATGGGGTAGCAGTACGTAAATGTATTCTGAAGTGGTGATCCTTAGGAGATGGCTTGGAAAGGCCCACACCTGTATAAGTTGTGAGGTGTTGTTTTGTAAGTGAGGCCGAACACTGGGTGGCATTCTCATGGCAAGGTGATATAATTTATGTGATAGTAGGTGCCAGATGGTTGGGACATTCCTTTTTTCGGAAGTTGTGTGGGCATTTGACCTTCCTTGATCCACAGTGTCAAGTGAGTACTGGGAATACGTCATGGAAGGCATTTCCACCCACAGTGGACAGCACTATGAAGCCACGGAGCCCAGTTGTCAACAAGGCACTGTGCAGGACGGTGGTGGTTCCATACCGTGTTGTCATGGCATGGGTTGGGTCCACTGGTCCACCTGAACATGTCATGGACCTGTGCCCACTATGTTGCCTTGCATGGTGACCATTTGCAGCCCTGCATGTACCCCTACAGTGATTGGATATCAGGATAATGCACCGCACCATTGGGCCCTGGGTGTCCAGAACTGGTTTGAGGAGCATTCTGGATAGTTTTGATGTTTGAGCTATGGTGTGACCCAACTTAAGTCCAATCGAGGTTTCCAATATCATGCTTCGTGTGCAAAGTCATGTTGCCTTGCCATGAGTCTGCTGGCCACAACTGTGCATGCCCAGAGAACGTGTTTGGAGCTAGAAAGCCGGGATGGTCATCATTTAAATGGAGGTTAAGGTGTGTCGTTGGTGTGTGTTAACACAGTGTGGAATTCTATGGCTGGAGGACATATATATATATATATATATATATATATATATATATATATATATATATATATATATATATATATATATACACACATATATATATACATATACATATATATAGATTAGTAGAGGATTTATTGTGACATGCACACAGATGAACATGTACAGAAGTGTGTCTGTGGTGCATTGTTTTTCAGGGTATTTGGTTTTCAAATTCGGCCTCCTGGACGCAATAAACTGAATGTCACAATCATTGTGCATAACTGGTTTGATATGAAAGCGTGTTGTCTGTATTCCAGGCCCAGGCTATCTCGCTGCGAGCCTGTATGTGTGTGTGTGTGTGTCCGTCTGTGCCAGCGAGTCAGATGGGCCACAGAATGTACTGAATAAATCATGAGGTTTGTGTGACGTTCCAAGTAGAGCATTTATTGTGACAAGCAGCAACCGGCTATGATGCCTGTTCTCTTACTGCCTGAGACTTTCTGATCTTTAGAACAGCCCACACGCCCTTAAAGTCAGACTCCGGCGTTTTCCATCCTAGGCTCTATCTGCTTCTGTACCATGCGGTCGATTACCATTAATAATGATGTAGATTTAATTACCTGGACCTAGAAAACCTGTTGACTTAAACCGCAATTATAACAGGGCACTATGGGCAGAGGTTGAATGGGCTGGGGCATGATTCATTTGTCAGTTTATGTATGCTGTAACTCTGTATGGGACTATATATATATCGCTGTCCAAAGGAAAACGTGTCTCCATTTTTGTTGATTTTTACTTTTATGCCTCACCGGATCACATGAGCTGCTGTTTACACTAGCTGTGAATTTCATGAAGAATGGACCAACAGAAATGGCCCAAAACAGCTTGGAAAGACGTCTGGTTCCATTGACTTCCATTTAAATTCAATGAGGTTTTTGGCCTCTCCTGTAAAGTCGCCATTTTGGAGACACCTGTTTTTCTTTGGACAGCGACGATATATATTTATATATATATATATATATATATATATATATATATATATATATATATATATCAATATGAAAATTACCCAGAAGTAATTAACCAATAGCAATGGAACTTGGCGGGTAGGTTTGACATCATGAGACATACCAATGATTCAAATTTCACACTTGCCCGTGCATGTGACATAAGCAAGGACGGGCCTTATCACTGAACCTGTTGTGCATGCTTTCCGTTCTGACTGTTTGGATAAGGTTTGGAAGAACTTTGATGAGTTGGCGGAGTTTGAGATGGCTAGTACTGTTGGACTCCAGGAAGTAGAAAGTTCTTATCGACGCATTGCGTGCCATACCAGTCGTGTGGATGTTACCAGTACACACTGTTGGTGGCAATGGGTTGAAAACACCATGGTTCAGCACCATGAAGGATCTGGGAGACCTATGTGAAACACAGAGAGGAGGAATCAAGAGCGACCCAAGAGTCACAGTGGCGGACATTCAGTGAGCAGCGATGCTTTCCATGTTTCGTTCTGTTGGTACCGCACCATTGGTAGGCAGCTACACAATGCAGGACTACAGGCACACAGGCCGCTACGACAACTGGTTAACTTGGAAACTCTGGTTACCTTGACTTACATTAAAAGCACATCATGGTTGAAGTGTGCAAGCATCAGGGTGTGGCAGGATGTCCCACAGCAAGATGAAAGGCCTTGTAATGGTATAGCATAGTGAGTAACACCTCCACCTCCTATCCTATAGTCTGGGCTTCAATCACATACCTGCTCTATACCAATAACAGTCCCTGGGGAAGACTCCTAACGTCACCCTCACTAGCCTGTGTACAACATTGTACAAACTAAGTTACCATAACAGCATCTCCCAAGTACTGTAAGCCAATGATATGGTAGAGCTTTTGGGGCGGAATCTGGTATGGCCAATCAGATTACAAGGAGGAAACTGGCCACCCCAGCCACCTAATAGAACTGCGTGTGGGAGTGAGCCAACACTGATGAGCAAAACCATGAAAATTGAAATAACATGAATGGCTGAAGTGCAATGGCTGTAGATATGAACTTATACACATAAGGTCACATGTTCCATGTCACGTTTGCTTGAGGCATTCAGCAACTGCCCACTGACATCTATTACAATCAACTGGCTAGCACCAACGTCAGGGTACCATCAATATCAGTGGTGAACTGAGTGGGACTGTTAGCGTGTCTACTTTCAAAACCCCCAAAAGGAGGACCTCCTAAAGGGGGTGAGGGGAGGTGGGTGGGGTTGGTCACGATACAATGATAGCTTTACTCATCTAATTGGGTGGAATGGATGACATTCGTTAGTCAGACTGGGGGCTTACTAAGTGACTAGCATTTAGAGGGCTGACCTGCGGTTAGCCAATAGGCGAGTCACGATGTCACATGACTTTGGTAAACCAATGGAATGCAAGGCATGTCTTCTGGCACGGATATGAGCCAAGGGCACACATAATATTGTTCCAGAGTAAACAATTTAAATAGTCCATCCCAAAAAGAGGACTAACAGGCGTCCGTCCGGGTACCGCACCGGACGGAGGACTGGGGGTTAAAACTGGACTGTCCAGCCTAAAACCGGATGTGTGGCCTCCCTAGGTACGGTACAGATGCAGCAGATTAGAGTTTTAGCTGAAAAGTGCTGGAGTACTTCTTTAACCCCCGCGCTCACTGAGAACTGGCTGAAACACACATCAGTAATTTATGACTCACCAAAAGCCAGAAGTGTGAAGCTCTGAACATGCCAATTCCAATTAGGACCAGGGCTTTCATATTCAGACGCGAGAGCCTACTCCCGGTACGAGCGAGCGAGTGAGCGAAAGATTTTTAAAATCACACACTATGTGACAAAGGAACATGACTCACCAACAACACATCCGTTACCACCTGCACAAACCCCCACGTTCTGCTGGAACAGCACATCTGTAAGCAGTGGTCCTGGTCTTATGATCTTTGCTAGCGCTTTGAAGAGGCTATGCTAGCTCAGGCTGCTAAATAAATGGAGTCTGACATTCTCTGGGATTCTGTTCCAACTTCTCTTCAACTTCACATCTCTTTGGAATACCAGATTAGTATGCTGTGGACATTTCTGCCATTACTGTGTCTGGGTTTTGCGTTTAGCACCCTGCTAAGCAAATGACTCGGATGATCTCAGTGTTTCTTATCAATGGCATCATTAGCTGATCTCAGGTAGTCTGTCCTGCCAGTTAGCAACTTTGAAAGGCTTACTGTGACTTACTGTTAGCATTGCTTTTGTCATAGCTGATAGCAAGCGGATTGTTGGACCACTAACAGACACAACTAGCATAAGCTAGCATTTTGCTATTAGAGTATTAGACAAAATTCCATTTTTCATCACTCATTTTCTGCTTCTCCTTTTCTTTTGCACTTTTTTGGCACTTTGTAAATTAGTTTAGTAATTGATGTGGACATGGTTTAGTATAGTATGATATAGTAGATGATTTAGTGACTGATATGGACAATATTTATTGAGCTACACATAGAGAAGTAGTATCTTCTAGGGCCACCATGTTTGCTAATGCAACACGTCAGACTACTCGGTATGGAGCTGTAGAGGTTCCTAATGGTGTCCTGTGATAATCCATCCCATACAGCTTGAATATCCTCACACAGTTCCTGCAGATGGTGCGGTGTAGGACAAAAGTGGGACTGGCTCCATTACAGTCTTTGCTGAAGTTGACGTGGTGTTCAGGGCGGTCCTGTGTCATGCAACCATCTTTCAATGGTGCTAGATGACTCACGGAGGCCACCACTGCTCGCTGAATGTCCTCAATCGTGGCTTTTGGGTCAGTCAGGTACAGTGTTATCAAGCTATCAGACTGACACATGCTTGCTATCTGATATATAGCTGCAGAAATACAGCTCTCAAGCAAGCTAGCTTGATCACCATGTCTGGTTTTGGATGCTGGTATGCTTGTTGACCAGCTAAACCAGCATGGATTACCCACTGGTCTGTGCTGTTTTATTCAGGAGAGCTAGAACATTATAAGGCTTTCATTAGCCATAATAAACGTTAGCATTCGCTACTTGATTCTACTGCAAGCTCATTATCTCGTTCCTGATATATATGACTAGCATCCTAGCATATTTTGCGGGACATATGCCTGGGTCATTATCACATTCCTGCTACATAGGATTAGCATCCTAGCGTTAGTATGAATGGGCACCTGCATTTGAGTCAATAGCAAATTAGCCTGTGTAGCATTTATCTGTCGAGTCACTGCATTTCTTCTAGCCATGTAACAGCCATATCTATTTATGTGCTTTCTGTGATCCTCCATCCACAACACATGAGAAAACAACTGTCGCATAACACCAGCAAGCCCCCACCCAAAAAAAAAGACCCACCAGAAAACAAAAACACAGCAGCTAGCTTGCTAAGTAATTAATGTCGACGTTTTTCATCTTTTCATGTGTAAATACGGGCGGATAAACAGATGAAGCGAACATCGGGTATGCGTCGCATTGCTGCCGGGGTTGAGGAAGGGCGCTGTAATTTGCTTTAGTGGAGTAATTAGCTGATGGGGTAGCTCCATTTCGGGGACTGTCTCTGGGGAGCTCGCTAATGCAGCCAGCAACCAACTGCTCCGGTACGGATGAGCCGGGGAACGACTCTGCTTTCAGCGGATGCCTTTCCTATTCTTTTGTGATGTTTCCCGCATTATGGCTCAGCAAGACATGGCTGGCGGCCTTGTCCCGAAATAAAAAAATAGAAAGGAGGGGGAGAGGAAGAGGAACGGAGGAGCGGCGAGAAAAACGAGCAGATTAGCATGAGTAGCTAATTTACGACGCAGAGTGGGGGGGAAGACAAGGTTCCTATGAGGCAAAAAGGAAAAAGAGCGTTGATTGATAAAGCAGCGATGAAGTGGCTAGCGCTGAACAAAAGCTAGCGCTGCCTGTTACATGATGTCATTGGGGCGCGCAGCATCAGCTGTGGTTAATAGTTAGCTAGGTTAGCGTTGTTTGGCCTTTCATGGATTCAGAATCCGAGACTGATAAAAACGCAGCAGACTGATAAAGATTAGCCGAGTGAAAGGAGGGATATCGAGTAGGAAAACATACTTTCCAAGAGCCTCTGAGGGAGATATGGATTACAAAGACTTGTGGAATGTGGGGAGGGCGAGGTTTCGCTCTCTTGCGGCTGGGGATCAGAGGTCAAATGAGTTGGATCCAGAGGTGAGGTAGGGGTCAGGGATCTTGCTGCCAGTTGTCCGGAGAAATGAGCTAATGAAACATGCTCACTTAACCAAGCAAGATGGTTTTGCATCATATGGTATTTTCAGCAGATGATTCAGATGCCTGATTGGCTTGATATGGCCGGCTGGTTGAACTCAGGGGTGAGTGTGCATTTGTGATTCTTGTTTTTAATAAATGTCCCAGCAACCATGAACAAAATAATGTAATAGCATTTTTAGAGATGAGCAGTCATTTCAAACTATGATCAGTAGAGCGATTCATGACCAAAAATGGACTGGAAAAAAGAAATTCGTCCGTTTCAACTTTGTAGATGTCTACTGTTCATTTGACTACACATTTCAGATTTTTCAGTTTATCAGGTGTATTAATAAGCTATAATGTGCTGGCTTAAGAAGGGCTTTGCTGTTGTGGGAAACGGTTTGGTTTAGAATGGTGATGGTGGGGTAAGATGTTGGGTAAGTTGGGTCTAAGTTTGGTGTCTAACTTTTGCTGGTTATTAACTGGAGCCATAAGGCAGTTACCAAACACTAGAAGTCAATAGTCACCCAAATCACGTCCATGATACTGTATAAACCTCCATTGACCAATAAATGACCAATATGTCACCATAGCTCTCTCCCCTTCATGTGAACTGAGTGGTCCTAATCTTGAGTACCCTGGAGTGCCATTCCTGTAAATTCCCCTGACCAATCACAAGGCTGATGTACCTTGCCCTGCCCACAGAGAAACCCAGCATGGCCACCTGTCTGTATTGGCCGGCTGCCTATGCCTATGCCCTTATCCATATACCAATATTGATCCTTGGCCCATTCCTTTATTCCAGCATTGCTCCACCCAGCTACTTGGTCGTCCCTTCGAATGCAAGTCTGTTTGTCCTCTCCTTTATTTACATATTGTTTTGTCTGTCCATGACTTTTTTTTTCATCCTGTTACCACATAACATAAAAGTTAGATAATGGCTAGGGGTGTTGGACAGACAGCCATCAATCAAGCTGCCAGTAGTCACGCCCATACAGCTGGCAAATCAAATCAGCAGCTTTTAAACTGTGTTTTGTTACAATTGATATTTTAATATTTTAAATCAGTCATTGTCATTGTGTGTTTAAAATAACACTCAAGTTTAGTATAAATATTATAAATATTTAATATTAAACAATTCCTATTTAATGCTTATATAATTGTACTTTGGGTTGCTGAGATCCTAACCCACTCAAACCATATCCAGACCTTTATTTGTCATGCAGACTCGCTATCAATAATACTTGTATGTCCAGTTCAAAAAAATTAAAGACGCATCTTCTAAACTGGGTTACTGGGGAGGGGGTACTAGAAACACCCTGGATAGGCCTTTAGTCCATAACAGGGATCAATAGAAACTATATAAACTATATATAAATAAAATCGACCAAAATGGTGAATATAATATGGGGGGATTTTGGCGGGCTATATTTACACAAAACATTTGGGCTACAATTGACATCTAGTGTTTGTTTACAATGCTAGCCTCTTAGCTATAGGGCTGCTGTATTTCTACAGTAGTCTATTTCTACTATGTGCAATAAAACTGCTTACGTTATTTATTACTGCTCTAGTGTTCTACTGTGTGCAATACCTAAATTCACCATGCTTAGCATAATCTGTTTACCATCACTATGTGCATTGTTTCCTTTGATCTTAGTCGTCTGGATTTAAATTTTTTAGTATTTTATTTATAGTTTTTATGTACTTTTTGTATATTTAGATCTTATATATTATTTGTATATTTCCTGATACTTTTGTTCTTTCCTCTGTGCTGCTGTAACATTATAAATTTCCCCACTGCGGGATCAAAAAGGATTATCCTATTTGATCTTAAACTAAAGAAACAATACGATCTGAAAATACCAGATACTGTTGACATCATGGGAAAGTTCCATGGCTAATGGAGCAGAGGAAATGTCCCAAGCAAAAAACGTATACCTTAGGAAGTGATCTCCGTCGATGGGATGTCACCATCCCATTGGGACCCATCGCCTGAATGGACATATAGCATCTAAACATGAAGTAGGGTGGTAGCCAAGACCACCTTTGTCCATGACTATGACTAGTCGAGATTGTGTCCAGATAGTGTCAAGCCACTGCTGAGCTCCCGTCACTGTCAGTCCACTGCTGCACTTCCTTCACACATTCCCAGATTTAAAACTCTGATCCTCGCCTATACAGCCAAGAATGGAGCAGCCCCTCCCTCCTTACAGTAATGGTCAAGAGCTGATCTGTACCTCGAGCACTTTGAGCTTCAAGTACAGCTTGGCTTGACCCACCATTCCTCAAAATGCATGGAGGGCAAGCATCCAAACCCTTCTGTCCTAGAGCCCAGCATGGTGGAACGAACTCCCACTGGCTGTCCGAACAGTGGACTCCCTCATGGTCTTCAAACGCAGACTGAACACCATCACTGTATAAAGCACTGAGTGGGTAAACACTAATAGATGTATATACTGAAATGCTTTGTTTAGGCATTTACACCGAGCTTAAACTTTCTTCACTCTATGTACCTAGAGATCTGGTTTTGGGTTGCCAGGTAGTGCACTTATGCTGTATTTAACTTTATTTAACAGTGTCTGAATTCAAAGCGGGTTTTAGGCTCTAAACTTTTTTGTACTAACTAGGAAAAAGGTACTAACTAGGAGAAATGTCTGGTTTAAGGCCGGACAGTGTGCAGTTTTTTCATTCCCAGTCCTCCGTCTGGCACAAACCCTAGACGGATGCCTATAACCCTTCCCACAGAGCAGCCGGTTTACTAAGAGACCCATCACATCCTGGACATAAATGCTATGTATAAATCTAAAACACTAGAGATCCATAACGTCAGGGACTGAACGCTAACCGACACTGACACTACCACTCAGTCATCACCAATGGCCCAAGAACAACCCTCAGGGACTCGACGTGTTTATGGCTAAAGTCTTTTCTAATCTTTTCTAAGTGTGTAGTATGTAGGTTCTATAGAATCTATATATACTATATATTTATATCTAGATACATTTTATATATCGTCACTGTCCAATGAAAAACATGTATCTCCATTTTTGTCCATTTTTACTTTTATGCATCATTTGAACCCATCAGCTGCTGTTTACAATGAGCGAGAATCTCATGATGAATGGACCAAATTAAATGGCCCAAAACTGTTTGGAAAGACGTCTGGTTCCATAGACTTCCATTGAAATCAAATGAGGTTTTTGGCCTCTCCTGTAAAGTTGCCATTTTGGAGATACTTGTTTTTCTTTGGACAGCGATGATATACTTTTTATTTTTTTATGTTACTGTTATGTTCTGTTAACTTATATTATTCATTTATTTATTTATTTATTTATTATTCAGCAAGTCCTGACCTTGCTTAGTTAGGATTGTGCAATTACATTAAAAGGTATCTTGAATCTTCATGAACGAACAATATTATGTGGCGGTGGTTCTCGTCTGTGTCAAAATAAGTGTGTTGCATTTCATTGGTTTAACACGGTCATGTGACATTGTCTGTCACATCCTGACTCGCCTGCCGACTAACTGCAGGTCGGCCCTCTATATGCTAGTCAGTTTGAGTTTAGGTTATGTTATGCTAGGTCTGTGTTTTTCATGAATAAATATTGATTGATTGATTATAATTGTAATTATTTTCTACTATCATGCCTGACACCTTTACCTTTATCTTTACCTTTATGGCATTTAGCTGACGCTCTCTTATCCAGAGCGACTTACAAGGTTATTTGTTTTACAGGTAGGCCAGTGCAGTGTTAGGAGTCTTGCCCAAGGACTCTTATTGGTGTAGCTCAGCGTTTGCGACCATCACACTTCCGGGTCTCCCCATCTCCCTCGCTTCCCCGAACTCCACTTCCCAGAGGCCCTCACGTGATGACGTCATGTCAGCCCGCTCTCAACCGAGCATGCTGATTCGCTCGCAATCACCAGAATACTAACCAGATGAATCCAATCATCGTTGGTATATCAGCTCCCTTCACTCATGGGGTCATTGCGAAGTTTTGCCAAACCCCAGTTAGCAACTCTGGGCGTTCTATTCTCTATCTTCTGGCTTTTGACTTTCCCTTTGTTATTCGACCACCCCTTTTTGGATTATTCCTCTCGGCTCCTTCTATTACTCACTGGTTTCTCTACCTCGGATTGCCCCTCTATTCTTTCTTGTGTCTCGCCCTTCTAACTTGGTTCCTTCGCTTATTGCTCTGTCTGGTTTCAACCTGTGACTGTTTTGGATTTACGCTTTTCCAGTTTAATCCCTGTTGCTCTGTTCACGTCGGTCCGGAGTCTTTTGATCTGACAGCTACCTAGACTGGGATTCGAATCCCTGTCTCCCACATGGGGTGGTAGCTCTTTGGTAGGTAGTGGTGTTAACTGCTCCTCCATTTGGGGGTGGAAGGCCCTCCTTTTTGGGGTTACGAAAGTGGCCACCCTACCCCATGTACTGTGTATAGAGCACTGAAGCTACAAGGCTAACTTTGTTCATAAACACTGGAAGTCAATAGTCACCGAAATCTTTTCTGTAACAACCATGCAAGACCACGACACGCTTCAGTGCTGCTAAGTTACTAGCGTCAAGTTAGCTATAGCAATAAGAACCTGCGGGATACAAAACGGAGATATGGGAAAAAGTTCCCTGCTTCTTCCCTTCATGCATGCCAGCCATGTCTGAGAACATGTGTGAGAGTATGCCTGAAAGTATGTGAGAACTGGCCACCCATTCCATCTGCTCTCGTTCCGGGTGGGTAGCAGCTGTCAATCAAGGCCACCCCCGAACAGAACCCTCAGTGTGATGACGGGCTGAGAAAAAAACGCCCAAAGAGGGCAGGAAAGAAAGAGATGGTCATCCTAATCCCTTCATCTAGACTTTATGGGACCTGACCTTGTCCTACAAATAGCTCAGACGATTGAGGCTTTGCATAATAACCTACAACACAAGGCGGCTTATATCAGCTAGCGATGACAGATCTATAGGAGCCAAATGACTGTAAAGGCTGCGCCTAATGGTCTTAGCACCCAAGCCAGCCCAGACAGGTCACCTCCTAGCCCAGAAAAGGGCAACTCTGGGGTGCCCAGAGGGAGCAGGGTCAGCTTAACCAACAAACCTTGCTCCTCCACAGGCTGTCAGAGCTCCATTTAAGAGCAGGCCTAGGTGACCTTAGCTCTGAAAGTGTAATGAGAGGCTTTATGCACTTAACAAAAACAAAAAATGAGGTCTATAGACTAAACCCTGAGATTACTCCCATGACTGGGATTGTCCCTTCAAAGGAGAAGAAGGAGGAGCCGAAACAAGGACTGGTGATGTAGACCTCCAGGCAATGTTTTGGGACCAGTGCAAGAAGGACAGTGAATGGCGACTGGTATGGAGGACCTGGCAGCGTGGACTGGGACCCCTTTAGGAACGCTTTGGGGCCAAAGGTTGGGCCTCCAACGTCCAACGCATATGAGCAGAATTTCCACTGGTGTCTAAACCACTGTAGGAGGCGGTGGAGGCACAGAGCGGCCAAGGGAGTGCTGCTGCTTCTGGTAGTACAAAGGAAGGAGGGCCACCATGCTAGTGAGGAGGAGGACGCAGTGCTGGTTGACTGGTTGGCCTATGGTTACTGTGGCCCATACTGTTGGCTAGACGGGTATAAAGCCCCCCTCAGTATGGGACTGTGGTGGAGTGAAGCTGCGTTCTCTGGAGCGATGGCGCTCCATCCAGTACTTTGGGACGTTCCGGAACTGAACAACTACCATCAGTACCTGACCTCACTAATGCCCTAGTGAACATCGAATGCAATCAAATGCAACATCAAGTGCAAAGCCTTCTCAAGACACACTCCTTACTTCTTAATACCCATCATTTCAGAAGGAATGCTGGATCAGGAGGACGGGTACCAGCGTTTGGACAGGTATTGTCCATAGAACTCAATTTGCTGTGTGTAGACTGCATTAGCTAGATTGAATCCAGTCACTGTTTTGCTGTTGTTATTTCATTACTCCCTAAAAGTCCACCCCATTACGTTCAATCGAAGCTTACCTGAGAGCGATCTCACAACCCCCACCTTCATCTGAAAGCCACGCCGCTTTTTCCTCAATCAGTTTTGCTCAAAGGTAAAGAATTACCCAGTTAAGAAGAGACAAGTGGACCCCCAGTTCGAGGCCAGTCATCAAAGCAGCAAGGGACCCGTGCACAGACCTCTCGAGACGGGATTTGCCACCATCTGCCCTAAAGTAGGCTGGGTTATCGATTCCAAAGCCGGTTTCTCTAATAAAAGGAGTCCCTTAAGTCAATTATTCCCAGCTCTTAGGACACTTATGTAGGGCTCTGCTATCCCTTTCTTTGTCTTCACACAAACACAGTCTGCCTGTGTATTATTAAACAGCGGCCACGAGGTTAACCCCCCGGGAAGAGCCAAGTTGGGCTTTGCTCTTTTTTTTTTTTTTTTTGCATGTGGGGTCCTTAAGGCATCTTTCACACACATGCATGCACCTCATGTTGTCACAGAGGACGACATCAAAGAGCTGGCCTGATTATAGCCTGAAGAAAAATCGATCCGGAATGGAAACAGAGAGAGAGAGACAGAGGGAGGGAGGGAGGCTGTACTCCTCTCATTGTCTTTGATGTAGTGTCTGAGTGATGACATGGGTGATGTTCTCATAGAGGCTTAGAAAGCATATTGACAGCAGAATGTTTGGAGAAAATATCCTTGGGTACGAGGTTTGTCTTCACATCTGTCAGAAAAGGCTTAAATACGAACACACACACACACACACACACACACACACACACACATACCCAAACGTTGTGGGTTCAACTTGCAGACAGTCTTTGTCAATGTCAATATTGTACTTGTAAGTTTCGTGGTACAAGCTGATGTTGGAGCTGTGCTCCTCAGCTGTGGTCCTGGAAGCCCACTGCCCTGCTATTTATAGTGTTTACCCTGCTCCCAACACACCTAATCCAACCATCACCTTATTAACAGTCCATTGTTGAGATTAAAGCCGGACGGACACACAGTGTGTAGGGCAGTGGGTCTTAAAGACCAGGGTTGAGGAATTCAGCTTGCACCACAAAGATCTCTAAACTATCTATTACCATGTACAGAGGCTTGCAAGAAGCCCATTTCACCAGGTCATTTGTCAAACCAGTCAAACACACCCATCACTGAAACGGACCTAACAGCCTGTTGTACCTCCACGAGCACCAATAACAGCTGGGATCGGATTGGGCGTGGACTGGACAAGTTTCTGGATGTAGGACACATCAATGTTCACACACTCCTACATTAAAGAATTGGGTCAGATTTGGTGGATGCCTTCCCTGGCCCATTTCCGAGGAGAGGTTTCTGTTGACTGGGATTTTGGCCACTGCTGGAAGACCCGTATGACTAGGGTTGCCACCCATCCCGTAAAATACGGAATCGTCCTTTATTTGGCAAATAAATGTTGCTGACATTAGTGTATTTGTTTAATACGGTATGCAATTTGTTCCGTATTTCTGTAAATTTTCGTAAATTTGTTCCATATTCCTGTAAATGTCCATAGATTTGTTCTGTATTTCCGTAAATTTCCGTAAATTTGTTCCATATTCCTGTAAATTTCCATAAATTTGTTCCGTATTTCCGTAAGTGTCCGTAAATGTCCGTAAATTTGTTCTGTATTTCCATAAAAGTCCTTAAATTTGTTCCGTATTTCCGTAAATGTCCGTAAATTTGTTCTGTATTTCCGTAAATGTCCGGAAATTTGTTCCGTATTTCCGTAAATATCCGTAAATTTGTTCCATAAATTTGTTCCGTATTTCCGTAAATGTCTGTAAATTTGTTCTGTATTTCCGTAAAAGTCCGATATACACGTCTATCACACACACACACATGAATGATCACAATCCCAGCCCCCCACCCCCAACTCAAACACGGGACGCACTCTGTTCCGTATAACCGTAAATGTCCGATAAACACGTGTGTCACACTCTCCCCCAAACAACCAAAGCACCATCCCCTCCCCCGGAATCAGATCACATACGGGACGCGATTTTGAACACATGCCACTCACACATGACCACGCCCCCTGTCCTTTATTTTTATTTCTGAAAGGTGGCAACCCCATGAATGACCATACACTGCTTCCATACACCTGCAGTTTCAGCTACTTCCGTCACACTATGGTCTTTGGCCACGCCCAAATGTCACACCTGCTTTGGAGCATTTTCCACATATGGAAAGAGACATTCCCTTCACATACCACCTCTTCTAAATCTATGGATCCATCATCCCTGCCTGACGTTACTACCACCTTGAACACGCTATATCAATAACTAGATGTAATAATACTAGTTTTCCAAGAAGTAAATAGTTTTGCTGATTCATTTATGAAGCATGAAATGGTAAGCTTTGCTAACAGAGCTCTCCACAAAGACAAGAGGGTTTTGTAGGTTCTGCCTCTGATGGTTGGTTGCCTCTGATTGAAATGAACTGAGACATTAAAACACCGGTATAGCCTCAATTCAGGAACGAGGAAGCAGCAGAGGTAAGATGTGCAAGGCCATGTGTGCAAGCCACGCACACACACCTACCACAACCACCCAACCATTAACACTGCCTGTCCGCACAATCACAAATCAATCTCTTCCCTGCCTTCCTGGCGGCGAATCATGCGGCCGCATCCCTACCAAGCCTAATTCTCTGTTTATATTTACTGAGTGGTTATTGATTAGCTGTTTGCTAGCTACTGTGAGTCAAACCCTTTACAACACCGGACGCAGGCGCCTGCAGAGCTTGGGGTCCTGCAGGTCAACTTACCGGAGAGCTGGTATTATGCGCTAATGCTCTCGCTGGCATGCTAACAAGATAAGGAGGTGGATACAGTGGACGTCTCAGGGTGTTTTAAATAGATTAAAACCAGGATGGCATACGCTAATCCTGTAGAGTGTAGCAAAGGTGCTAATGTAGCACACAGCCATCCATCCGATGGCTGTTCATCAGTGGATGACACTGGATCCTCTGAATGATGAGGTCAATTAGCAGCCAAGGTACTAATAATGCTTTCTACATGCTACCAGCGAGCTAGCATCCCATACACTGAAATGACATAGCATGAAATTAAGAATGGCCTATTAGCTATTCAAACTGCAGGCTACAACTGCCAAAGCCACTTAGCCACCAGATTTGCCTAAGCTTATTGATTTGCATGGCGGGAACTTTTGAGCCTTAGCATGTCAGCTCAGTGTGCAGCATGGGTTAGCTTCCACGTAGCATTAGCATCCTTGAACAGTAATAAATATGCTGTATCTACTACATTTTCCACACCACAGAAAACTGCCAAATTTCAATGATTTAAAAAAAGCATATAAAATCCAGAATCATGAAGAAAGAATCTGTATTCGATGCTCTGAAATGCTGGCAGAGTGTCCGCTGAAGGCGCTGAAACCATGTCCAGGCCTCACAGTGTGTAATGTAGCCTCAGGGCACTGACCTAGCTCAAACAGTCCTAAGGGGCTGGAGTAGGCCAGCTGGCTGATGGTGCCTTTAGCTTAGCCAAAGTTAGCAAGACTAGCACTGAGGCCGTGACAAGGGCTGAGACTCAGTGTGTATATTGCTATAGTGGCGAAACTCCTTGGAAGGACCTCTGGGCCTGAGGTAGCTCGAGTGCAGCACGCAAGGACTCCGTTTGGACAGGCTGGTTAGCATAGCTGATAGTGTGTTAGCTTAGCTGAGACAGCGAGGCTGGCCGGATTTGAATCTGAAGCACCGGAAAGTTTTTTGTTTTCTGTTTCATGTCTTGTCTCGTCTTGTCCCTGTTTGTTTCCGTTTTCTCTCGTTTTCAGTTTGTTTTGGTTATAGCTCCTCCTGCCTCCGCCTTCTTGTCAAGCCCCTCACCTGTCCTTAGTTTATAGCTCCACCCCTTCCCAGGTGTTCCTGGTTAGTCCTTGTTCATTTATACTCCTTGTTGTTCCCTTTGTTCTTGTTTTGTCTCCATGTCAGTTGTGTTTAGTAACCCTGGTCCTTATTCATGTTTATTATTTTACCTAGTGTGTTTGGCTTTTGTTTTTAATAGATTTTTTTGTTAAAGACTTGCACCCTGTCTCCTCCTCTGTCCATGTTACAGCTGCTGGTCCCTGACCTAGCTCAAGTGTAATATGAAAGGGCTTGGGTAAGCCAGCTGGCTGACGTAGCAGGCAGCGCCATATCTTATCTAAGCAAGTGCTGTTGTGGAGGACCAGTAGGCTGTTCTGGAAATTTTGGCAACCACAGAAGATGTATTTGCAGGATGAAGGCATAGCTAGCTAGCAAACTGCATGCTGTAATAGGTGCAGTGACCTCTAATGCTAACCACCACTGATGCTAATGTGCTTAAGTTGTAAAAGGCCTCTTGGGACTGTGCTCAAGCTAGCTCATTGCACGGTTTTCAAAAAAGCCAATTGTTATTTTCATGTTGGGAATCCATTTAGACCCAACATTCCTGAGGCCAAAAGGATGGTGGACCTTCAGTTGGTCTGCTAATGTGTTGCTTGGTGTTTGGGTGCCCCACCAGTTTCTACTCACAGTACAAACGTCCATGTGGATCCTTAAAACTAGATTGTAACTGGCAGAGCCAAAGATAGCCAAATAGGCTAAATTAGCATATATGTAAATTTGCATCCATGTATATGAAAACCAAAGCAAACCGGACTTGAATTGGGAAATGTAGCTGCTGAGTGCTGATGTAGTTCGACTGCAGCACAAAAGAACTCGAGCACAGTTTTCGAAAATGCCATTCATTTTTCCCATATAGAGAACCAGTTTAGACCCAGCATTCCCGAGGCTGGACACCCCTGATGGCAGAAGCATGGTGGACCACTAGTGTTTGCTCTGTGTTTCTGGGTGCCCTTCCAGTTTCTACTCACAGTTCAATGTACTCATTTTTCCTTCATAAAATACTTTGGCTAATAATTCAGTGTTGGCACCATTTTGTGTAATATGTGTTTCCTTAGTTCATTTTCCAAAATAAAAGTCTGTCTGCATTATGAATCAGTTTAATGAGGTTAGAAACTCGATCTTTTGTGTAGGACAGTTACCTGGACCGTCCAAGGGTGGACTGATAATGAAAAGCAGTCTAGGGGATTCCGACATGACTGTCGAGTGCTATCTGGCGCATAACGATGATGAAACGTTACACGTAAGTTAACATAAGAATATTTTTGTTCGCCATGTTGCTTTGTAGGTTCATGTGGTTGACATTTTGGGCCTACACATGGAACCTCAAAACTGGCCTGTAACCTGCAGAGGCGAAATTAGCCAAAGTTAGCCAAATTAGCACACTTCCGTAATTGTTTATTAATGTGCTTTGTCTTTGACTAAACCAAACGGGCCTTGAATTGCGCTTCCTGAGAGATTGAGTTGTGCCCCCAAAGTCATCAGTGGTTTTGAGAAGCAGTGCACATAACAAACTTGGCCAGTATGCAGCTGTGTGGCATATATTCATATTCACAGCCTGCTGCATGCTAAGTAAGCGTGGCTTAATATAATTACTGGTAATAAATCTAAAAAAAAAAGGTCAATTATTTCTCTATGCGTTCCCTCGCTTCTGGATCTCTCTTTTCGCCCTGTGTTTTAATAAAGAAAGTTATCTAGCGTGAGTCATGAGGTGAAAAAGCCACTGTACATATGCAGCCGATGTTTTGCTATACTGGCCACTTGACCTTTAATAAAATCTCTATTGCGCTCAATAATGAACTACTTTCTCTTCATCAAACGGCTTAAACTGAGCAGCAGCCGTAGCAAATCAATTCTCCTTATCATAGCGATGAGCTTCACGCGCAAATATGTGTGTGTGTGTGTTACGTGGCTGAACCTGAGATGACCGGTCCGATCGGAGAAGCTGATGAGCCTTCTTTCATCTCCCCCCGTCTCTGTCTGTTCAGTGCTCGGTTGAGTAAATACGTCCAGGCCTTGTGTCTGTTTAAATTATCCTTCAGCAAGATACGACCAG
Source organism: Prochilodus magdalenae (assembly GCA_024036415.1). Classification (NCBI taxonomy): domain Eukaryota; kingdom Metazoa; phylum Chordata; class Actinopteri; order Characiformes; family Prochilodontidae; genus Prochilodus; species Prochilodus magdalenae. Next base: position 74,319 of record JAMWET010000510.1, on the reverse strand, counting down.
GAGACCTTACAAACCAAATCAAGGTTTGCCTACTTAATGGTACACCATGCTGAGCACACAGACGCATCCATGGCCAAAAGTATGTGGACATCTTAACATCTGGTCTATCTCTTTCCAGGTTCACTAGTGTGGGTCCAAAAGGATTGCCAAAAGATGGAGAGGCCCAAAAGCCGGGTTGTCCAGTCGTATCCACAAAGGGGTGGCATATCCACAGGTTGTGATTCCAAATGGGCAAGAACTAACCTGATTTTACTTGAGTTATCAACCGGTCATTGTTGGAATGGAAACCTGCAGCTACATCGGCTCTTTGCGGAGGAGATTGGACACCCTGCTCTACAGCAACCGCACAGAAGCTTGTGGTCACCAGGTGTTAGCTAAAGGGGCAGAAAAGTTAATAACCTTGATTTCAGGATCGATGTTGGAGGAGCAGGTGTGTATGACGGTGTTGGCTACTGTACTGTAGCATCCCACTATTGTCCTGTGCAGCTGTGGACAAGTGGATATTCATCGGAAGGCCTGGACTCGCAGACAGAGTGGTTTTAGGTAAATTTGTTGATAACTGGGGACGTGTTCATATGGTGCATGAGCTATTCTGTGCTGGTTTGTGCGGAAGTTGGAGTGTTGTAGAGCAGTGTTGGCGTCGACTGTCCTGCATGGTTAGAAGTAAGAGCCTGCTATGTTGGCCGGTTTAGCAGTCCTCTTGTTTGTGCGTGTCACACTGGTGTCAGAAGTGGAATCGCCCCCTGTAGTGGATTGGAGAAGAATGGCGCTAACACAAACTCAAAGATAAACAGCAGAGAGTAAGGAACTGTGGAAAACGAAGACGTAGATGGGGAAGAGTGGCACCAGTACACAGTGGGAGTATGATGAACAAGGTGGTGGCCAGAGAGGACCAGCTATTGTGGAAGACTGGCGCAGGGTTGCTGGTGTTGCTCCAGGGACACTGAGGATTGGCAGGTGTGTCTGGTATTTGGGAAGGCAGGGTGGAGGAGTTGGCGGCGCAGGGGTGCCTCATGACCAGGCTGCTTTCGGAAGAGCTGGATCAGCAGAATGGAGCCCACAAATGGTCACGGACAAGGCAAGAAGTACCACCTTGTAGAGGAGGAGCATGCAGTCCTCAGACTACCTGCTCTGGTGCCCTGAAGGAGAAGACAAGGGAGGAGGTGTACGTTGAGGCAGTGTTGCTGTCTACCATTATATGGAGTTGTATGGTTAAGTCACCTACCTCAGCCATCTCAGCTATCCCAGCCATTTCTCCACCACTGCTGGGTTTTGAGAAGGCAGGGTGAAGGAGTTGTCACAGGGGTCCTGGAGAAGCTGGATCAGTACGATGGAGCCTTCAAGTAGTCACAGATGGGGCAAGAAGCACTGCCATGTGGAGAAGGAGGGTGCAGTCCTCAGTCTACCTGCTCTGGTGCCCTGAAGACGACGAGGGAAGAGGACTGGTGGTGCCAGTTGAGGCAGTGTTGCTGTTAACCATTGTGTTGAGCCCTACGGTAAAAAATGTCAGCTACCTCACGATTCTCTGAGGGTGAAGGAGCTGGCACGGGGGTACCTCATGACCAGGCTGCTTCAGGAGGAGCTGGATCAGCAGAATGAAGCCTTCAAGTAGTCACAGACGAGGGAAGAAGTACTGCCATGAGGAGGAGGAGGTGGATGTGCTCCACCTGATCTGTCTTCTCAGCTACCTCAACCAGTTCTCCACTGCTGCTGTGTTCATTAAAAGATCATTCGCTTTAAGCACCATGTTCTCCATATCTTCTTCTACGCAGTGCGACACTGTGTATGACTACACAAGTGGGTTTCCGTGGCCATTAGCTTTTCTTAGCATCAACAGCAAAATCTTACCATTTGTCACTTCTGATTTTGTGTTTCTCTGAAGTGGTTGCACCAAATCCCAGAGGCTTTCGACTGGGTATATGCCATACACCCACCTAAACCGACATGGTGGGGCATGTGGCCCTGTCATTTTGTTTAGACTTCCTTCCTGCAATGTGGGAAGGCTAGTGATGGCATAAGTTCAGCAGCAGTCGCTTTGCTTTCATCATCCTGCTCTTTGCAATCAGGAAGCGACTGGCCCTGCACTGACCGGGGCTGCTTAATTACACGCTGGGAGAGGCTGCGGAGGCCGTGGTCACTGCAGTTACACTCAAACGCCTGCGTCTCGAAGGAAATGACCACTTACAGCACACAAAAAAACGGCCCTAGAAGGCGATGCATTAAATCATGAAATTATCTGGCGCTTTAGCCGAGTTGTAAATGGCGCTCGGTGCATCGGAGGCAAAGATCTGCTGTTCAGGATGCTGTAGAGTAGTCCTTTGATAGCTGTGGTTGGGAATCAGAGTACAAGATGTACAAGGATTTCATGTGGTGTAGAGAACAGGGTCCTCCGGCCAGAAACTGACCACACGGTGGACCACCAGGGTAAGTGTGGCTAATAGAGGGGAAAGTAAGTGGACTCTAACAGCAGCAGCATTACGGTGATTTATACACTCACCCCAGCACAGCACCCATGTGGCTCCTGGGCAGAGAATGATCCACCACCCCAATAATACCTGCTCTGTGGTGGTCCTGTGGTGGTGGTGGGGGTCCTGACCAATGAAGAGCAGTGTTAGAAAAGGGCTAACCAATTAAGAAGATGGACTACAGTCTGTATTTGTAGCGCACCGATATGGTAAATGGACCTGATACAATGGCATAGCGTCGCTGCCCAAAGAAAAACACGTATCTCCATTTTTAATTTTTAATTTTTTTGCATCATTTGATCACATGAGCTGACATTTACGTCATGTGAAAATGTCATGATGAATGTACCAACAGAAATGGCCCAAAATCACTTTGGGAAAAAATTCTGGTTCCATTAACTTACATTACAATTAATTTAAATAATTAACTAATAAATTGATTAACTTACATTACAATTAATTTAGCTGTAAAGCTGCCACTTTTGAAGATACATGTTTTTCTTTGTACAGTGATGCTGTGGCTGGTGTAGCTCAGGGGATAACACCAGGGAGTCACCACCACATGTGGGAGACTGGGGTTCAAATCCCGGTATGGGTGACTATGCTGTGCTACACCAGTAAGAGTCCTTGGGCCAGACTCCTAACACTACGTTGGCCTCCCTGTAATACAGTTAACCTTGTAAGTCGCTCTGGACAAGACCTTCAGCTAAACGCCATAAATATACACTCACCATTAAAAGAATAGTTGCACAATTGGCTGTGCCCAGAAGGAGGGTGGGTAGGTTTGACACTGTGAGACATGTGATTCAAGTTTCATGCCCGACCATAAGCAACTACACGCCTCATCACTGTACCTGACTGACCCAACAGTCACGATTGCAGACATTCAGTGAGCGAGCAGTGGTGTCCTCCATGAGCAGACGGCTGCACCATGCGGGACTACATGAACACAGGCTGTTAAGACGAATGTCCTTAACACCACGTCACCATCACCAAAGACTGCAATGGTGTTGTAACGCTTTAGTCTTGGTGGAGACGACCAACGAATCCGTGTGTGGAGGCACCGTGGTCAGCACCGAGATGAACAGTGTGCTGTCACACGTCCAGAAGGCCTGGTGTCCCTCCACCTCCACCCCTACCGCACCATCTGCAGGAACTATGTGAGGATGTTCTAGCTGCATGGGATGGATTATCACAGGACACCATTAGGAACCTCTACAGCTCCATACCGAGACGTCTGGCATGTTGCATATCGTCGCTGTCCAATGAAAAGCAGGTATCTCCAAAATGGCAACTTTACAGGAGTGGCCAAAAACCTAGTGTAGTTTGAATGCAATTCAATGGAACCAGACTTTTTATCCAAGCAGTTTTGAGCAATTTCTGTTATTCCATTCCTCATAAAATTTTCACACAACATAACTGGCAAGTGCTGCGTTCCAACAATGCATAAAAGTCAAAATCAACAAAAATGGAGATACATGTTTTTCATTGGACAGCGACGATATGTTGCGGTGTAGATGCTGATATTGAGTAGTAGAGTTTGACCATTAATTAACATTGTGCTAACATCCAGCTGGTAAGGTGTGAGGATTCACTGGGTTAGCATGATGCTAATTAATACTTGTTAGAAGAGTCGGCTCCTGTTCTGTTGTGCAGGGACCTCAAATAGACCCTTATCTATGGAAAGGAAGCCGCATGGTGGTCAAGCGCTCCCATTTCATTCCGCTTCTTTATATTTTCGTTTGTTTCAGACCCAGACTCAGGGAAAGAGGGAGACGCTATCAGAGAAAATGGCAGGAGATAAAAAGGGCAGTGACGGCAGAGATTACCCATGATTACAGTGGTGACCGCCACCGTGGGAGAGGCGGTGGGACCAGAGAGGAGCTTTAAACGCCTGCGAGGAAGAGAAAAAAAAATCTTTCCGTGTGGTCATTTTTAGAAAAGATCTCATCCAGGGTATCAGCTCATCATCACTCGGCGGCAGATTGTTTAGGCTCGGTTCTCACAATCACAATTGACGTTTGTTTGTTCCTTTTCCCTCATATTTGCTTAATGACGGCGGCCAGAGCTCCCACAGGAAATAATGAGTATCATTACCAGGCTCACCGAGGCACGGAGCCTGGACACACACACACACCAGCCCGGAGTAACGTCCATCATCTGTTACTGTAAAAAGATGGTGAATCAAGTAGAACTCAATACAGAGTCCTCCTGACCATATGGGTGGTGTTTCTCCAGAGCATCTGGTTGGGTCTTCTGGCTTCTGAATGGCCTTCATGATTCCTCTGATGGTATCCTATCCTAGTTGCTGGTCATCCCCTTCCTTTTTAACCTTCATGGTCCACTGGTTAAAGAACAGCAGCACAAATTGCTGCACCCTGAAGGGATCGACCAACAGGAATGAAACTTGGTGGGTAGGTTTGATATTGTGAGACGTGCTAACGATTGGAGGTTCATGCATGTGACACATAAGCAGGGACGGGCGGTATCCCTGTACCTGACTGACCCAACAGCCACGATTGCAGATGTTCAGTCAGCAGTGGTGTCCTCCTGTTAGTGCCAGCACCATTGGGAGACGGCTGCACCACCCAGGACTACATGCACACAGACCGTTACCACGACTGTCCTTACCACCACGTCACCGTCAGCTCAGCCATTTTCAGTGGTTATTTCTGAAATCTGAGTGTGGAACTTTGGCGGTCACCTACCCTGGTACGGGGATGCAGGTGAGTGTTGGTGAAAGCCTTTACGCAGCCTAAAGGATCAGCCTCCTTTAATGAGCTTTACCATCGCAGAGACATGGCTGAGCGGATCCCCGGCTCACTGTGTGTGTGTGCTGGTGGGACTGTGTGTGCTGGTGTGTGCTGTGGCGTCAGTGTGCCTCGGGCTTCATGTTCGTCCAGCTTATCGCCCTTCAGAAGTCAAAGGTCACATGGGGTCACCGCTCTTATTTACTGAGTTGACACTGGATAATGGAAAAAACCTTCCTCCCTTCTTCATCTCTCTCTCTCTCTCTCTCTCTCTCTCTCTCTCTCTGTTCTGCCACTCTTTCTGTTTCTCTCTCTCTCTCTCTCTCTCTCTCTCTCTCTGTTCCCACTGTTTTGTTCCAGCCCCTCTTGTCTTCTCTTTCGGTTCTTCCTCTCTCTGTTCTGCCACTCTTTCTCTGTCTCTCTCTCTCTCTCTCTCTCTCTCTCTCTTCCTCTCTCTGTTCTGCCACTCTTTCTCTGTCTCTCTCTCTCTCTCTGTTTTCTCTCTTTCTCTCTCTCTCCCTCTCTCTCCCTCCCTCTCTCTCTTTCTCTCTCTCTCTCCCTTTGTTCTCTGTTTTTGTGCATTCTGTCTTTTTTCTTGCTGTCTGTTCTGTCTCTCTCTCTCTTCCTCTCTCTCTCTCTCTGTTCTGCCTCTCTCTCGCTCTCTCTCTCTCTTCCTCTCTCTGTTCTGCCACTCTTTCTCTCTCTCTTTCTCTTTTTTCTCTCTCTCTCTCTCTCTGTTTTCTCTCTCTCTCTCTCTCTCTCTCTCTCTCTCTCTCTCTCTCTCTCTCTCTCTCTCTCTCTCTCTTTACCTCTCTCTCCCTCTCTCTCTCTCTCTCTCCCTGTGTTCTCTGTTTCGGTGCGTTCTGTCTTTTTTCTTGCTGTCTGTTCTGTCTCTCTCTCTCTTTGTTCTGCCTCTCTCTCGCGCTCTCTCTCTCTCTCTCTCTTGCTCTCTCTGTTCTGCCCATCTCTCTCGCGCTCTCTCTCTTTCTCTCTCTCTCTCTCTCTGCTCCATTGACTGCCACTGTGGAATGGCATTAGGTGTCACCCAATCCACTGGCGGAGCGATCCAGTAGAATTCCTCTCTCTCACTGACTGTTAAATCCCGGACTTATCCACATACGACACCAGCCTTTCATCTCTTCACCTCCGTAACCTCACCTCTCATCCCTCACTTCTTTTCTTCATCTCTTCATTTATCCTGTCTTGCATCTTAACATGGAGATAGAGATAGAAAGAGGAGGGAGAAATGAAGACAGGCAGAGAAAAAGAGAGAAGAGGAGAAGAATAGAGAAGGTCAGAGAGTGAGAGAAACAGTAGTAGTAGTTTATTAGTTTGTCAATTTGTATAATTACAATTTGTGATCAAAATTATTAATTATATTTTCATTTAATTATTGTTATGGTTGTTATGGTTACTGTGACTGTTATGGTTATTGTTAAAATGCATTGGCAGCACTGTCCCTTACACAGTCATGTTGGTTGAGTAAAAAGGCAGATAGAGAGAACAAGAGTGGCAGCAAGAGCATGAGAGAATGAGAGATGGGAAGACACAACAGAGAAAAAAAGAGAAAGAAAGAACAAGCATAAGAGGAAGAGAGGATGCGAGAGACAGAGGAACACATTCAGGGAGACACAGAGAGACAAACAGAGTGAACGACAGATGAAGAGGATGAGTGAGACCAAAAAGAGAGAGAGAGAGAGTGATAAAGAGCAGTGGCAGACACTAAGAGACTTGAATGGAGAAAGAGTATGGGGGGGTGAGAGAGATGAAGAGGAAGTCTGGGAGGAAAGAAAGAAAGAAAGAAAGAAAGAAAGAAAGAAGAGGTAGATAAGAGACACAGATAGTCCCGTTAAGAGAGACATACACCGACAATAAACAGATAGAGATAAAGACACAGAGAGCAAGAGAAGCATAGACAGAGACAATGACTGAAAGAGACAGATGAAGAAAGAGTAGGGGAAAGAGAGAGAGAGAGTATTTAGGGAAAGCAATGTGGGAAAGAGGAACATCTATTTATTATTATTATTATTAATTAATTAGAAAATGATTATTAATATTATTATTTTAATTACCCTGCAATGGACTGACGGCCTGTCCAGGGTGTTTCCCGCCCTGCAACCAATGAGTGCTGGAATAGGCTGTAGCGCTCCCTATGACCCAGAAGGATGATCGGCGGAAATGATGAATGAATGAATGAACGTACGAACTAACGAATGAATAACTAAATGATTAAGATGCAGACCGAGTCATTCAGTGTGGTTCAGTGTGAAATGCTCAGTTCTAGAGGGACTGAGGTGCTGGTGAATGGAACCAGGCGACCATATAGCTTAAAGCCTCTAAGAGCTAGATCACAGTTATGTCATTGCAGGAAATGGTTCTGGATGAGCTGCCTGAGTGTGGAGGACATAGCTGCCTGGTAGTTTTGAGATACTCATCGCCGTGGAGAAGTATGTGCAGGCTGTTGTAGGAAAAGAGCAGAACCCAAACCCCCCAAAACCTTTCAGCTACTAGCATCACCATCACTCAGAAGACACGTGTAGGTCCACTGGTGGTTCTGTAACTTCTCGGACGAATGAGTTATCCTGGAGTTCTGAAAGAGTGCTGGAATTCCCCTGTCCTGTAAGAGCGTGGGCGATGATGGTGATGCCACACCTCAGTGCTGTGCTGAGTACCACAGGACAGGTGCTTTATTATTTACTGTGAGGTGCCCTCCCTGTACAGATGGTGGAGGTCACGGGGGGGCAGACCCTTTGGGGCCAAAGCCTGGGGCTTGATTAAGCACCCGCACCAGCCGGGGTGCACCTGAGTGGGACCACCTGGAGGAGCAGCCCCTAAGGACATAAACTCCAACCCCACTGCCTGTCAGGATTCAGGAAGGACAGGAAGGAGGGGGGTGGGGAAGGAGGGAGAGGGAGAGAGAGGGAGTTAGGACACTATCTATACAGATAGAGTGGGTTTGGTATGAGATAGTCGATTGTAGAGGTGCAGGTTTTTCCCTATAGTGGTGGCGATGGGAACCAGGGATCTCCATGTCATACGGCCCAGTGACATGCTGCACCCGGCGTCTTGCAGTCCAGTGTTAGGCAGCCCGTGTTGGGAATCTCTGCTTTAGTAAAATTTGGAAGGGTCCAAACAGACAGGAGATGGGAGGAAGGATAGAAGGAAGGAAGGAAGTGGCAGAACAAGAGAGAAATAGAAGGTGGTACAGATGGAAGGTTGGTACCACACCACTGCAGCACAATGCCAAACGAGACCAGCTAAAAATGGTAAACCGGAGGAGGTGGGGAAGAATGATGCAGAAGGGACGGGAGTAACGATGTCCCTCTGATCCACACTAGTAATCCATTTGACCTCGGACCACTTAACGGTATCTGGAGGGCTGATGAGTCAAGGTGAAGGAGGGATGCTGTCGGGGGAAACCGAATGGTCTGGAGAGAGATAGCAGCAGCTAACAGGAGGAGGAAAAGAAGGAGGAGGAGGCAAGGTCGCTGAGATCATAGTTAGGAGAAAAGACAGAGGAGAGGAAAGGCGAGTAAAGAAGATAAGAGAAGCAAAGAGAAGAGACAAGAAGAAGACAAGAGAAGATTTCAGGAAAAAAGAGCAGATGAGAACAGGCAAAATGAACAGATGAAAGGCAACAAAGCAGTCAGGAAAGGAGGTGTAGAGAAAAAGAGGATGAGAAAGGACAGGATGAGTGGAGAAAAGAAGAGGACAAAGCGATGAGACAAGGTGAGAGGAGAAAAGAAAAGAAGAAAATAAAATGGAGAGAAGAAAAAAGAAGAAATGAGAACAGAGAACTGAAGAATCTAGAGCCAATTCCCTAAAGGAGAGAGCAGTGCTGTCCCGGGTGGTTGTTAGGTTGTCCCCATGTTGTTCTAGGTGTTTGCTATGGTGTTCCAGGTGGCTGTTAGGTGGTTGCTGTGGTAAGGTTGTGCCTTGGTACCTGCGCTGTCTATGCGGTCAGTTCTTTGGGCGTGGTCTGCTGCATCGGTTCTGAAACAGGGTATTATGGGATATTTAAGGTGCTTCCTTCAAAAACAACCTCAGCAGTTTTATACAGATATTGGATTCAGATATGACTGGATGCCTCAGCCACTACTGCATGAGTAGGTTCAGATCCAGTCACACAGTGTTACTAATGGAGCTGTCTAATACATACATACATACATACATACATACATACATATAATAATATGGACTTCATATGGAAATAAAAATTAAAAAATTAAATGGAAAATTTCTCATTTTAGGACCAGGGTAGGAACACTGTGTATCCAGTCCAAAGGATGCATAGAAGAAACGAAGAAAGGAGAAGAGAGATAAAAAACTATGAGAAGCGAAGAGAAGACAAGAGAAGAAAGAAACGAAAAGAAGAGAAGAGATAAGAGGAGAGAAAGTTAAGATACATGGAAAGAAGAGAAGAGAGGAGGAGAGAGGAGGAGAGGAGAGAAAAGAAAAAGAGAAGAAAAATGAAGATAAGAGAAAGAAAGAAATGAAGAGAAGAGAGGAGAGGAAGAGAAGAGAAATGGAGAAAAGAGAAGAGAAGAGAGGAAGAGAAGAGTAGACAAGAGAGGAAAATAGTAGAAGAAAGGAAGGGGAGAGGAGAGGAGAGGAGAGAGAAGAAAAAGAGAAAATAAATTAAAAAATGAGAAAAAAAGAAATGAAGAGAGGAGAGGAAGAGAAGAGGAGTGAAGAGAGGAGAGGAAGAGAAGGGAAGAGAAGAGTGGGTCCGTTCTGGTCAGTGAGTCATGTGGGTGACCTATACCTGATCTCTCTTATACAGCCTTCTGCACTGGTACAGCACGGTTCAGCACCTCTGCCTCTCCCTCTTCTTCTTTCTCTCTGTCTCTCTCTCTCTCTGTCTCTCCCTCTCTCTCTCTCTCTCTCTCTCTCTCTCTCTCTCTCTCTCCTGCTCTACCTCCTGAAGTGGATTAGGAAATGTTCAGTCGTCTATCTCACCCCAACTCAAAATTAATAAGGGAGTAGTTCCTCCTTATCGGAGGAGAGATTTTCCCGGGACATCTCCGGCCGCCTCAGGTTCTTGCCCTCTTCTAATCCCTCGCCTCTCCAGGACTCTCTCTCTCTCTCTCTCTCTCTCTCTCTCTCTCTCTCTCTCTCTCTCTCTCTCTCTCTCTCTTCTGCCCATGTTCCCTCTCCTTTTGGTATAGAGCAATCTCTGTTATTAAATTATTTACAAAGCAATTTAATTCCATTCCGATTTACAGTGGCTCCCATACGGACGCTCTCTTGGGGGAATTATACTCCTAATGGAAAAGGAAGAGGGAGGACAGGGACTACTGAAGCTGAGTCTATATATTTTGAAGACTGGACTTATAAATGTATTAGCTCTGAGCTCGTAGGGAAGGACCTGGATTAAGGACAAACACAAGTGTACAGTAACTCAGTAACTGTAATGTGTTAGTGTGCTGTAAGTAGCGTGTTGGTGTACGGTAACTCAGTAACTGTAATGTGTTAGTGTGCTGTAAGTAGTGTGTTGGTGTACGGTAACTCAGTAACTGTAATGTGTTAGTGTGCTGTAAGTAGCGTGTTGGTGTACGGTAACTCAGTAACTGTAATGTGTTAGTGTGCTGTAAGTAGCGTGTTGGTGTATGGTAACTCAGTAACTGTAATGTGTTAGTGTGCTGTAAGTAGTGTGTTGGTGTACGGTAACTCAGTAAGTGTAATGTGTTAGTGTTCTGTAAGTAGTGTGTTGGTGTACAGTAACTCAGTAAGTGTAATGCGTTAGTGTGCTGTAAGTAGCGTGTTGGTGTACAGTAACTCAGTAAGTGTAATGTGTTAGTGTTCTGTAAGTAGTGTGTTGGTGTACAGTAACTCAGTAAGTGTAATGTGTTAGTGTTCTGTAAGTAGTGTGTTGGTGTACAGTAACTCAGTAAGTGTAATGTGTTAGTGTGCTGTAAGTAGTGTGTTGGTGTACAGTAACTCAGTAAGTGTAATGCGTTAGTGTGCTGTAAGTAGCGTGTTGGTGTACAGTAACTCAGTAAGTGTAATGTGTTAGTGTTCTGTAAGTAGTGTGTTGGTGTACAGTAACTCAGTAAGTGTAATGTGTTAGTGTTCTGTAAGTAGTGTGTCGGTGTACAGTAACTCAGTAACTGTAATGTGTTAGTGTGCTGTAAGTAGCGTGTTGGTGTACAGTAACTCAGTAAGTGTAATGTGTTAGTGTGCTGTAAGTAGCGTGTTGGTGTACAGTAACTCAGTAAGTGTAATGCGTTAGTGTACTGTAAGTAGCGTGTTGGTGTACAGTAACTCAGTAAGTGTAATGTGTTAGTGTGCTGTAAGTAGTGTGTCGGTGTACAGTAACTCAGTGAGTGTAATGTGTTAGTGTGCTGTAAGTAGTGTGTCGGTGTACAGTAACTCAGTAAGTGTAGTGTGTTAGTGTACTGTAAGTAGCGTGTCGGTGTACAGTAACTCAGTGAGTGTAATGTGTTAGTGTGCTGTAAGTAGCGTGTCGGTGTACAGTAACTCAGTGAGTGTAATGTGTTAGTGTGCTGTAAGTAGCGTGTCGGTGTACAGTAACTCAGTAAGTGTAATGTGTTAGTGTGCTGTAAGTAGCGTGTCGGTGTACAGTAACTCAGTAAGTGTAATGTGTTAGTGTGCTGTAAGTAGTGTGTTGGTGTACAGTAACTCAGTAAGTGTAATGTGTTAGTGTGCTGTAAGTAGTGTGTTGGTGTACAGTAACTCAGTAAGTGTAATGTGTTAGTGTGCTGTGAGTAGTGTGTTGGTGTACGGTAACTCAGTAAGTGTAATGTGTTAGTGTACTGTAAGTAGCATGTTGGTGTACGGTAACCCAGTAAGTGTAATGTGTTAGTGTGCTGTGAGTAGCGTGTTGGTGTACGGTAACTCAGTGAGGATATGGACATTGTCCCTGATATGGGCCGTTTTAATCACAAAGAAATATTGTAAGGATGAGGAAAATAATTACGTTTCCCCAGGAGACAACAGGTTTGCCAGCCTATATCTTCCTCCCTCTCTCTCTCTCTCTCTCTCGCTCTCTCTCTCTCTCTCTCTCCCTCATTCTCCCTCTGTTTAATGGCGAGTAGGTGAGAATCCCTTTGAAAGTAAGATTGTGCTCGACAGCTCTTTTGCCTGCTTAATTGACTCCCATACGCGCGGGCTTCTTCCTGACAAATTGTTTGTTAATTAGTGAAATGGGCGCGTGTGCCAGCAGGAGGTTAGAGAGTGCAAGTGTTTGTGTGTGTGTGTATCTGTGTGTGTGTGTGTGTGTGTGTGTGTGTGTGTCTCTGTATGTGTGTGTGTATGTATCTGTGTGTGTGTCTGTATGTGTGTGTGTGTGTGTGTGTGTGTGTGTCTGTATCTGTGTGTTTGTCTGTATGTGTGTGTGTGTGTGTGTGTGTGTGTGTGTGTGTGTCTCTGTATGTGTGTGTGTGTGTGTGTGTGTGTATGTGTGTGTGTATGTATCTGTGTGTGTGTCTGTGTGTGTGTCTGTATGTGTGTGTGTATGTATCTGTGTGTGTGTCTGTGTGTGTGTCTGTATGTCTGTGTGTGTGTGTGTGTATATGTGTGTCTGTGTGTGTGTGTGTGTGTGTGTGTGTGTGTATGTATCTGTGTGTGTGTCTGTATGTGTGTGTGTGTGTGTGTGTGTGTGTGTATGTATCTGTGTGTGTGTCTGTATGTGTGTGTGTATGTGTGTGTCTGTATGTGTGTGTGTATGTGTGTGTGTGTGTGTGTGTGTGTGTGTGTGTGTATGTGTCTGTATGCGTGTGTGTGTTGGGGGAGGGGGGGGGGCAATAATATGACTAACCAAGTGCTGAGACAGACAGAAGCCCCCCCGAATCCAGGAAAAACTGCAATCACATGACATACAAAACACATCTGGTAGAGGTCCGAGACCATCCGTCACAATAACACAGCTTCACGCAGTGTAAGAGCGATTTCCTGTCTCTCTCTCTCTCTCTCTCTCTCTCTCTCTCTCTCTCTCTCTCTCTCTCTCTGTATCTCACACACACATACACTGAGCCATATTCTATAAGCTGAGCTAAGCGGGTTTCACCCGTAACAGTAGGTCTACCAACATTAAGGGGTCCTTTACATCTGTATGGCGGTCTACTTCTAACATTTGTGTGGCTACATGTATCCTTTACGATTACACAGGCTTTTGTTACTTGCTTGATGCACATAGCTCTGTTGTGATTGGCTGCCCTATGTTGTGTGGGTGGAGTTAAACTGCTGCAGGCTGGACAAGTGGATATTGCCAATATAGTTCACTTTATTAAAACCACCACCTTGTATCTAGACTCCGTTGCATCAGCTGCACTGACCATATGGGGCACTCTGCAGCTCTACAGTTTCAGACTGTAGTCCATCTGTTTCTCTGTATACTGTATTACCCTGTTCTTCAATGGTCAGGACCCCCACAGGACCACCACAGAGCAGGTATGATGTGGGTGGTGGATCATTCTCAGCACTGCAGTGACACTGACGTGGTGGTGGTGGTGTGTTAGTGTGTGTTGTGCTGGTGTGAGTGGAGCAGACACAGCAGTGCTGCTGGAGTGTTTAGACACTGTGTCCTCTCACTGTCCACTCTATTAGACACTCCTACCTTGCTGGTCCACCTTGTAGATGGACAGTCAGAGACGATAGCTCATCTGCTGCTGCACAGTGCAGTGTTGGTCGTCCTCTAGGCCCTCATCAGAGGTCACAGGACATTGCCCCACAGCTGGATAGTTGTGGTTGGTGGATAATTCCCAGTCTAGCAGTGACACTGAGGTTCTCCAGGAAATGGGCCCTTAAAAATCAGGTCTCTAATTATTTACCTTATTAAAAATATCAAGATACTAAAATGGTAAATCTATGCTCCGCCCACGAATGGCTCTTTTATAGCTACTGGTGCTAAAGCTGGCACAAATCCCAACCTGGCGAATTCCCATTAGAGTTTAGAGTGGTTATATGATGCTGACTCCTCAGCGTATAATGCTTCCCTAAGTACCCCTACCTGTATCGGCACTCACTGCCCATGTGATCAGCTCCACTGACCATATAGGACACTCTGTAGTTAGTGCCAGGACAGTATTATGATAGTTTATGATTGTACAGAATGGAAAGCTTAAATTAATAATAAGAGAGTTTACAGCATGGAATACACTTAATATGAGTACAGATTAAAGAGGATGTTAAAAGATGAATATAATGATGGTAATACAAATTCATAAGTAAGCTCAAAAACTGATTAACATGACAATAAATAATAACTGACCTGAAAGTGTTAAAACATAGTCATAAGTGATACACTGAGTAAAATTATTTATAATAAATAGAAATTAAAAAAGTTTATATATATATATATATATATATATATAAATAATAAAAAATAAACTTACTAACGAGCAAACAACAAAACATGAAAAAATACAAAATAATAGGTAAAAACCAATAAAAATGATTTTTTTGCAACCTGATTAAAGTAAATACTGTTGGCCTAATAGATAACATGCAAAGCCTGGAATAATAATAAACAGAAATAAAATAAAATAAAAATAAAACAGAATATGTGAATATAAAACTTGTCAGTAAAAATGTCAGTAAAAAAAAGAAATTACATTTTAATGGGCCAAAAAATATTTCGTTAGATGAGTAATATAAATATAAACATATTGTGACAGTAAAAAACTAAAACTAACTCTGATATATAATATAAAATATCTGAATATAAAAAACCATAAATGTGAAAAATCTAAACAAGTAAATATAAAAATCTCTCTTTTTCTGTTCTCTCCCTCTATCTCTGTCTCTAACTTTCTCTGCCTGTTTTTCACACTTGTCTTTTCTCTCTCTCACTGATCTCTCATTGTTTTCTCCCTCTGTCTCTCACACAACTGCTCTTCCTCTCTCACTTTGTCTCCCCCTGCTCTCTGTTATCTCTCCATCTTTCTGTTTCTCTCCCCCTCCCACTCTCTCTCTCTCTCTCTCTCTCTCTCCCCACTCTTTCTCTCTCTATCTCATTTTCTCTCCATCAGATTGTTCTCTCTCGCCTTCTCGCTCTGTATCTGTTTATCCTTCTTTCTCTCTCTCCCCACTCTTTCGCCACGCTCTCTCGCTTTCTCTCTCTCCCAGCTCTCTCTCTTTCTCTCTCCCCACTCTCTCTACCAGCTCTCTCTCTCTCCCACTCTCTCTCTCTCTCTCTCTCTCTCTCTCTCTCTCTCTCTCTCTCTCTCCCACTCTCTCGCTTTCTCTCTCTCCCAGCTCTCTCTCTTTATCTCTCTCCCCACCTCTCTCTCTCTCTCTCTCTCTCTATCTCATTCTCTCCTCTCATTTTCTCTCCATCAGACTGTTCTCTCTCGCCTTCTCGCTCTGTATCTGTTTATCCTTCTTTCTCTCTCTCCCTGCTCTCTCTTTCTCTCTCTTCCTCTCTCTCTCCCAGCTCTCTCTCTCTCTCTCTCTCTCTCTCTCTCTCTCTCTCTCTCTCTCTCTCTCTCTGGAGGTATGAATGTCTGTGATAAGCTGCAGTAATGCAGGAGGGGGTTTAATCCGTGTGACGGATCAGCAGCTCAGGACAGACGGAGCTGCCAACATGGCCGCCGGCACTGGCTCCAGACCAACAGGAAGTGCCCAAGGGCTCACTTCCTGTGTCCCGGGCCAATCCCTGAGCTGGCCTTGTTTGTTTTTGCCGCTCTCGCTCGTCCCGTGTGGGGTTTTTATTTTTTGGCCTCTCTCTCTCTAAATAAGCGTGACCTGCCGTTTAACTCCCCCCTTCAGAGAGGAGAGATAGAACAATAATACCATCCAGAATTCACCCTGCTGGAGGAAAGAGAGGACACATTAATGGAGGAATTCATACCTCCGGAACAAAACAGAGAGAGTGAGAGAGAGAGAGAGAGAAATGAGAGTGAGAGAGAGAGAGAGAGAGAAATGAGAGTGAGAGAGAGAGAGAGAGAAAGAGAGACAGAGAGAGAAATGAGAGAGAGAGAGAGAGAGAGAGAGAGAGGGAGAGAGGGAGAGAGATGAGAGAGAGAGAGAGGGAGGATCTGTGGTTGATTTGGACGGTCAATAGCGGTCAGAGCAAAGCAGAGGCTTCTCTACATGGGGCCACATAACTCTGAGCTCCAAAGACTAAACAAACAGCACGGTGCCCACACCTACACACACCACACACGCACACACACCCCATACACACACACACACCATACACACACACACACACAGACGCACTCACATACCATACACCCCACACACACACTCACTCACACCCCATACACACCTACACACACACTCACTCACACACACACACACACCTACACGCACCAAACACACACACTAACTCACCCCATACACACACACTCACACACCATACACCACACGCGCACACACACACACACACAGACACAACCCATATACCACACATACGCCATACACCACACACACAACACACACACACACACACACACACACCATACACACACAGCACATTACATCCTGATGCCTCGGTTTCTTGTTCAGGTTTTTCCATTCCACCTTAAATGGGGCATCGGTTACATTCCAGGACATCAGCTTTTAGTTTTAATTTTCCCATTCCACCTTAAGTGATGTGGTAGTTACATTCCAGGACATCAGCTTCTTGTTCAGGTTTCCCCATTCCACCTTTAAAGCTACAGCAGTTACATCATGATGTCTCATGTTTTTGTCCGAGTTTTCAGTTCCAGATTTTCCTGTTCTACCTTAAATGGCGCAGCAGTTACATTCCAGTAGCTACATCAGCTTCTGGTTCACCTTCTCCTGTTCCACCTTCAAATGTCCATCACTTGCATTCCAAGCCTAAGCTTCTTGTTGGGATTTTCCCATTCCACCTTAAATGATGTGGCAGTCACACCCGATGCTTCATCTTCTTGTCTGAGTTTCTGTTCCACCTTAAAATGGAGCATCATTTACATTCCAGGACATCAGCTTCTTGTTTGGGTTTTCCTGTTCCACCTTAAAAGGTGCACCATTTACATTACAGCATATCAGTGTCTGGTTCAATTCCTCCTGTTCCATCTTATTTGATGCATCAGCTGCATTCCAGGGCCTAAGCTCCTTGTTTGGGTTTTTCCATTCCACCTTAAATGACGAGGCAGACACACAATGCCTCATCTTCTTGTTTGAGTTTCTGTTCCACCTTAAATGGTGCATCAGCTACATTCCAGTGCATCAGCATTTTGCATAAATTTTCCCATTCCACCTTAAATTATGTTGTAGTTACATACCAGCACATCAGCTTCTTGTTCAGGTTTTTCCATTCCACCTTAAACGGGGCATCAGTTACAGTCCAGCACATCAGCTTCTTGTTTGGGTTTTCCTGCTCCACCTTAAAACGTGCACCATTTACATTTCAGCATATCAGCGTCTGGTTCAGTTCCTCCTGTTCCACCTTAAGTGATGCATCAATTGCATTCCAGGGCCTAAGCTCCTTGTTTGGATTTTCCCATTCCACCTTAAATGTCGAGGCAGACACACAATGCTTCATCTTCTTGTTTAAGTTTCTGTTCCACCTTAAATGGCGCGTCAGGTAATATCCAGGACGTCAGCTTCCTATTCAGGTTTTTCCATTCCACCTTAAACAGTACAGCAGTTACATCATGATGTCTAATCTTTGTGTTCGAGTTTTCTGTTATACAGATTTTCCTGTTCCACCTTAAATGGGGCATCAGTTACTTTCCAGGACATCAGCTTCTTGTTTGGGTTTTCCTGTTCCACCTTAAAAGGTGCACCATTTACATTACAGCATATCAGTGTCTGGTTAAATTTCCCCTGTTCCACCTTAAGTGATGCATCCGTTGCATTCCAGAGCCTAAGCTCCTTGTTTGGATTTTCCCATTCCACCTTAAATGATGTGGCAGTCACACCCGATGCTTCATCTTCTTGTCTGAGTTTCTGCTCTACCTTCTGTTCTTCAGCTTCCTGTTCAGGTTTTTCCATTCCACCTTAAACAGTACAGCAGTTACACCATGATGTCTAATCTTTGTGTTTGAGTTTTCTGTTATACAGATTTTCCTGTACCACCTTAAATGGCACAGTAGTGTCTTTCCCTCTTTAAGTTATTTCTTGACCATCTCTCCTTCTTGTCGATGCATACCACACACAGCTTCTCTCCTTCCCCCCTTCCTACACACGAGTACGAAACCCCCCCTGTGGAGTTTGAGGTAAGAATCAATTTCATTCCTTCTTCTTGATAAAGTTCATATGACACCAAAAAAAAAAAATGAAATCTGCATTTTTAAAAAAAAAAACTCCATAACAAGCATCCATACGTGATCCAAGTCCGGAATGAGTCCTTTGAGGCCTCCAGAGGAGAACCCATCCGAGGTGTTGATTTACCCGCGCGAAGGCGCGCTTTGTTTTTCACGGCGGTGCACAGGTTGCAACCTGCAGAAATGCAAATTCAATTACCGCAGATAATAATAATAATGAACTCCCGTTCCAAATGTGTTTCATCAACACCTTCGGATGTGTTTGCGTGAGCGCTGGCGGGCGTGTACGTGAGCGCGTGAGCGTGTTTCTAAATTGAAACGTGCGATAGCGAGGGGAACGGGGCCATGCGGAGCACGTCTGAGGTTTAAGGCATTAAAAGCCGAGAACGTGAGAGATAGCAGGATCAAAAGGAGGTGAAGAAAAAAAGATCCATCACGCGACCGGCATCGGCTTTAGAACTCCGGCACGTCTGCTTCTGACAGCTCCTTCGCTCTGAGCATCTGTACATCCTTTACATTCCAGCACCTCAGCTTCTTGTTTGAGTTTATTGTTCCACCTTAAATTGTGCAGCAGCAACATTCCAGTGCACGAGCTTCTTATTTGAGTTTTCCCATTCCACCTTAAATGGTGCAGCAGTAACATTCCAGCTCCTCAGCTTCTCGTTTGAGTTTTCCCATTCCACCTTAAATGGTGCAGCAGCAACATTCCATCGCCTCAGCTTTTTGTTTGAGTTTTCTCTTTCCACCTTAAATGGCACCTTAGTTACATCCCCATGCCTCATTTTCTCATTTGACTTTGTTTGGTCCACCTTAAATGGTGCAACAGTTACAATCTAGCACCTCACCTTCTTCTTGAAGTTTCCACATTCCACCTTAAATGGTGCATCAACGCCCCATCTTCTTGT
>JAMWET010000510.1:35000-50000 GCA_024036415.1 Prochilodus magdalenae | reverse complement strand
ACACACGCACACATACACACACTCATACACATACACACACACACATACACACACACAGACACACACATACATACATACACACATACACACACACATACACACACACACATACATATACACACACACGCACACACACACACACACACTACACACACACATACACACATACACTCAGACACACACACACATACAAACATACACATACACACTACACACACACATACATATACACACACACGCACACACACACACACACATACAAACATACACATACACACACACACATACAGACACACACGCACACACATAGACACACACACATACATACACACACACACATACATACACACACACACACATACATACACACACACATACACATAGACACACACACACATACATACACATACACACACACACACATACACACACACATATATATACACACACACACACAGACACACACACACATACGCGCACACACACACATGGATACATACAAACAGACACATACACACACACACACATACACACACACACACACACACACACACTCACACACACGCACACATACACATACATGCACACGGACACACACACACACTCAGTGTTTCTCAGGGGCCAAAATAAGAAACTTTTTAAGCACAGCTGTAAAATAGAAGGTCAGACTTTTTCTTATTGCTCTGAAACTTTATGATAATTATATCATTTCTGCAGAAGCTGAAACAGATGGCCTGGTTAGAGCATTATTATCATACTTCGAAATGAACACTGAGCTGTGCCATGTGGGAGAATATTTAATTCTGCAGCGCTTTAGCTCTTTGGGTGTTAAACTTAGAGACAGGTTGTGATCTGAGAAATCAGTTAGAGAAGTGTAGTACCGTTTCATACTGCTGCTGCGTCCCAGTGGAATTTTAAATAAACTGTGACCATAGTGTTTCAGAGAACCGGAGCACACACACACACACACACACACACACACACACACATACACACACACACACAGACACAGACACACACACACTTACACACACACACACACACTTACACACACAGACACACACACACACACCTACACACACACACACACCTACACACACACACACACACACACACACACACACACACCTACACACACACACACCTACAGACACACACACACACACATACACACCTACACACAGACACACACACACACACACAGCACACAGACACCTACACACACACACCTAAACACACACAAACACACACACACAGACACCTACACACACACACATACACACCTACACACACACACACACACACAGCACACAGACACCTACACACACACACACACACCTAAACACACACAAACACACACACACACACAGACACCTACACACACACACCTACACACACCTACACACACACACCTACACACACACACAAACATGTCAAAAAGCATCATATTAAAGACCCCAAATGATCCATATGGTGCAATGTCAGTAGCCCTTTTTCTTTTGGGGACCTTTCAGTCGTGTTGGTCAGAATGGTTCCGTTGACTATGTCAGGTGGTACAACTTCCTCAGAAAAACGTATTAGAGAAGAAAGGTATTAGTATAATATTTACCTTATTGAAAAATATAGGTATAATCTCAAACTCAAGTTCAGGGATGGTTTCTACAGTTTCTATGGCCATTTATTTGAGAATCTGAAAGGTCAAATGGTGCATCCGGACAAAAGCAGCTCTTTAAAAGCTGAAATAAACCCCTAAAAGCTTTAATAACACGACACATATTTAAAAAGCTTTATAGCTTTCCATATTTCTAAACTTAAATCCTAAAATTACACATGAAAATATTGAATAATTGTCAAGGACAAAGAACTCGGACCCACGCGTACAGAGCTAAAAGTCAGAAAGGGTTTTATTAAACAGTTGAACAGTGTAGTAACATGAGGGAGGAGAGCAAAGCCAGAGTCAAGAGACGAGCCAGGGGTCAGAACCAGGAGAGGAAGTCAGCGGGGCTACCGAAGCAAAGGGAGACAAACAGAATAGGATCGCAAACAGAGGGGTTTGGCAAAACTTCGCAAAGAGGGTGTGGGTGTGACTTAAATGCTCAACTGGTCATGATATTGGAGTCAGCTGGTGCTAGAACTCAGGAGACCTAGAGCAGATCTGATGGGACGGTTGGGGATATGGGTGTGATGTCATCAAGCAATGCCCTCTGCCCTCCCGGTGGAGCTGGAAAAACCCGAAAGCTTGACAAAAAGTTTATTAGCATTTCGTTGTTTCTGAGGAATTATACACCGTAAATTTGACTGTAGTGTAATTTTTAAAATAAAATTTTATTAAACCTTTAAAAAATTAAATTAAATGAAATTACATTAAATTATATTATTTAAAAATATTTTATTATTTAAAATATTTTAAAGATATACGCAGCTCTATTCATCACCTAAATACCTTGAATATTTGAAATGAAATTGATTGCGTTTTGAATGTTGAATTCCTTTCAGATACTCATTTGAAAGTTTTGTTTTATATATAAAAATTATATTACTGTATAAATGTTATATACATATTTTTTACACTTGGGGATTAACACCGGTGAGGTGAAAGGATGAGCATGTCAGCAGCACCTACAGTGTTATAGCAGGTTTTGATCAGCACAGCTGCAGATGCCATTTGGATGCCTTAAGCTGCATCCTCAGTTTACCCGCTGCTGAAATTAGCCCCTCTATTCTGAGCCGGCCTCAATGACAAGTCATTAATTTTCTTTCAGCGATTCAGAAACTACCTCGCTTATGATGAGGTGGGTCGTCACGGGTCAGCCGAGTGAGCAGGACCAAATCAAATTCTCTCGAGTCGGCTTTTCCATTACTTCCAGGCGTCCGTACGTAACTAACAACATCTGGAATCATGGCTGCTTCCACTGGGTGGTACAAAACCACTAACATCCCAGACTACTTCTCTTCAGTGTCTCCTGGACCATTAAGAAAGCTGACAACAACAACAGCTGGCTCAATTCAAAACACAGAAACAGTTCAGGAACATTTGTCTTCATTGGGAACCAAGACTTTTTTGGGGGGGTGGGCGGAGAGAGTGTTACAACACATTCCAGTAAGGAATTCTCAAGTGAAATTAAAATATTTTGACACAAATTAAAACTTAAAAAGCCAAAAAGATGTTGTTTAAGCACATATACATATTTTAACATTTATTTTCTAAGTAAATTAATATACTTTAATTTTAGTAGATACATCATTTATAGTCTCCATTATAACCATAAGTCATAATCTCCATTACAAGCAAAACTTTATACATGAATACATCAAAATGACACATTTAAAGCATAATACATTTAAAAATTATATAAATGAATACATTAAAACATACTGAATCAGTTTATTAATTTAAGGTGAGGCAAGATCCAGTGATTGCCATCATGCAATACTGTAACTCTGTGGTTGTATTTTGTTTCTACAAAGATATTAAAAGTTATTATATTTGATAAACACAATAACATAGCAAAACAGACAATACAGTTCTACATATAGCCAACATGGTGACCACCAACAGTGTTAACTGTTACTGATGGAGTACTATGATTACTGTGATGTAACTGGACAAGCGATCTTAATAGTTGGAACAGCTTGTTGGGGCCCATTGTATATTAATTATGTAATAACTGCATAATTACTCATTAATTCACATTAATTCATGCAACAAGTATGTAACTACTAGTGATGTGATAACTGCTACAGATAAATTGGTAAGATTACTGTCATGTTACAATTACAAAAGTGTATCTTAGTAGTTGGAACAGAGTATTGGGCCCCATTAAAGATGAAGTATATGTAATAACTGTGTAGTTACATTAAAAATACATGTAACAACAATGCAACTACTGATGCAGATGGATTACTATAATTACTATAACTGTGGTGTAATTACACAAGTGATCTTAATAGTTTGAACAAATTATTTGGCCCTCATTTTAGGTAATAACTGCATAGTTACACATTAATTCACATAAATTCATGCAACAAATATGTAACTACTAGTGATGTAATAACTGCTACAGATGAATTAGTAAGATTACTGTCATGTTACAATTACAAAAGTGTATCTTAATAGTTGGAACAGAGTATTGGGCCCCATTAAAGATGAAGTATATGTAATAACTGTGTAGTTACATTATAAATACATGTAACAACAATGCAACTACAGGTACAGATGGAATACTATAATTACTATAACTGTGATGTAATTACACAAGTGATCTTAATAGTTTGAACAATTTATTTGGTCCTTTTTTGGTAATTACTGTATAGTTACACATTAACAATACATGCTGCAACCGTGTTACTACTAGTGAGGCATAACTGTTACAGATGGAATAGTACGATTACCATGACTGTGATGTAATTGTACAAGTGTGCCTTAGTTGTAAGAGTATATTGGGCCCCATTTTCTATTTATTGTGTGTAATAACCGTGTAATTACACAGTAATCTATCTTACTATTATTATTATTATTACTATTTTTATATATTACAGGTCTTTTCTACAGTATACAGGTATATCTGTATTTTTTTGTATATATTTCTTGCCTCCTTGTGAAGTGAGATATTTATATTTAGATATTTATCCATAGTGACCTGTACTATGTATAGTTTATAGTTTATAGTTAACAGTTAATAACACTGCTGCCGGTACCGACCCATCTATCTATCTATCTATCTAATAATACCTGCAACTACAGTGTAACTACTGGTGACATATTCACTGCCTTAGACGAAGTCAATATGAAGTCCATATATACAGGAGGGCGGTTGAGGCAGCACTACTGATGCTGTGGCCTCTCCGAGTACCATGAGGAGTGACTGTTGGTAGAAGGTCTTCCATACTGGGGAGGAGGAAGCATCTCAGGCCCTCTTTTGGGGAAGAGGACAAGACCCAGAGGGAGGACTGGCGGCATGTGCGGGTGAGAGTCCCTGCAGAGTTTATGTTTACTGGGACTACGGGCACTTTGGAACCCACTTTGTGCAATGATTGGTCAGGTGCTGGTCAATTCTACAAACAACCAAACAACAAACACCTAAAAAATAACAACTGACTTATCAAATCAATGAATTGGTTAATGGTATTTGATTATTGACAAATTATTAATATTGCAATTTGTAGCTCACAAGCTGCTTCTCAGTTTCTCTCGTTCACCTGGAGTCACCTAAAGAAATGTAGAGACCAAATACGCCATATCAGAGTTTATAGCATCTAACTGTAGGTGGGAGAACGCATCCCCCACAGGTATGAGCCGTTTCCACTTATGATGAGATGGCTGAGGAGGGGGTGTCCACCAAACCTTGAGAGCGAGTGACCTCAGGCCCATCGACTATAACACTCCAGCTGCGTCGTCTATTTAACTGCGCCGGAAAGTGGCTGAAACAGATTTCACCAACAACCCAACACCCCAGGGCATGATGGGTGAATAACGGAGCGAGTAATCTCTCCTTGGCACCCTCCGCCCTCCCCTCCCGCCGGCGTGCCCACCCTCTCTTTCATCAACCCTCTGCTCTTTCGCTCGCTCTGTCTGTCTTTACGAGGTGTAGCCATTCTCGGTTTTAGAGTAATGGAGGATCTCATTATCCGTCCATTTCATAATTTCTGCTTGGTGCAACTCCCCCTGCTCTCTCCTTCTCCCTCGCTCGCCCGCACCCTCTGCGAGGCGGCCGTAAAGGCATGGCACCCTAACCGAGGGGCCCTCGAAATGAGATGCTAAGGTCATTAACTTTTATCCCTCAACCGGGCGAGCCATTTACGAGAGAATGCCAAGGTCTCATGATCGTAAAGAAAAAAATCCCAAAGATTTCGGAATGGTGACGGGAAAAACAGTAAAACAAAAAAGGGTGGATGAAAAAGGGGGAGAGTAGGAACGGTAGATTAGGAGAAATGCTTGGGTGTGAAACGCCATAATGTCTTGAGGGACCGTGTGTGGCGGTGCGTGTCATTGGCTGTGGAGATCACGCCAACGGCTTTGCCGCTAATCGCTAAAGCGTTCCCATTGAGGCTAGAACCAGAACAATGGCATTCCAGTTATTCCTTATGAGACAATCCACCTCATTAGGCCAACCATTCAGATGAAGGGGGGATAGTATATAGCATATATATATATATAGTCATATAATACTGTAGAAATGAATATAGAACATGAATGTGACTGAGGTCCTTGAAACCATTTAGCCGTTGGCTAGCTATCGTTAATCTCCCAATCAGGTGGTGAGCAATGGTGGCCGTTAAATCCATTACATTGGCTGCTGTGGCGGGCTAAGGTGCCAGTTCCACATTACAGTGCATTGTGGGTAGCATGGTGCTCATTTGGGGTTGAGGAGGAGGAGGGCTTGCTAGGCTGGGGCGACTTGCAGTAGCGTAAACCTGTAATTTAGAGCTGCTGATGCACTTTGTGGCCATGTGAGTCAGCGTTCCTAGCCCTCGCTCCTTCATGAGCCTTCAAACAGAGCAGCTGCAGGAGATAAGCTGGGGGTACGTAATCTATGTAGGGGACGTGCTGCTCTTTAATCGCATCAGGGAGCCAAAATCTACGCTAGCATTTCGCTAGGAGCAAAAAATTAACAGGAATCGATTCAGTGAGGCTGTTGAGAAGTGCAGCCATCGCAGTGTTGGGTCTACGGGAGGTCACATGTTTGGTTTCACTAGGACTGGGTGTGTGGGTGGTCCTCTCTCTCTTATCCCCTCCCATCCCTCAGCATTATACCAGCCAACATGGCCGACTGTTAGCTGACAGATCAGAACTGATCATTAGCACTGAGTGTGTTGAGCTGTCTAGTGAAAGACCCTCTAGGAGGAAGCACACGTTAGCCTGACTGTACATCTACACCAGCAAGGTAGGAGTGACAGGGATGGTGAGTGCACTGCTGTGTCTGATCCACTCACACCAGCAGAACACACACTAACACACCACCATCAGTGTCAATGTCCAAAGCAGATAACTGGCTACTACTGAGCTACACATACAGAAGTACCGTCAGCATGGAGCTGTAGAGGTTCCTAATGGTGTCCTGTGATAATCCATCCCATGCAGCTTGAACATCCTAACACAGTTCCTGCAGATGGTGCGGTAGGCGTGTAGGTGAAATGACACCAGGCCTTCTGGACGTGTATCTACAGACCGTTCATCTTGGTGCTGACCACGGTGCCTCCACACACAGATTCGTTGGGCGTCTCCACCAAGACTTAAGCGGGACTCGTCACTGAAGATGACCCGCTGCCATTCTGAGTCACTCCATGACAGTCTGGTACGACACCACTGCAGTCTTTGGTGACGGTGACGTGGTGTTAATGGCAGTTGTTGTCCTACGTCATACAGCCATCTGCCAATAGTGCTGACACTAACAGGATGACTCATGGAAGCCATCACTGCTCCCTGAATGTCTGCAGCCGCACTCACACACACACACACACACACACACACTAACACACTTACATGCACACACACACACACACACACACTAACACACACATACACTCACACACATGCACGCACACACTAACACTCACACACATGCACGCACACACTAACACTCACACACATGCACACACACACTAACACTCACACACACTAACACTCACACACACACACACACACACACACGCACACACACACTAACACACACACACACTAACACACATACTCACACACACTCACACACGCACACACACACGCATACACTCACACACATACTCACACACGCACACACACACACACGCACACACACTCACACTCACACACACACACGCACACACACACAGACATGGACACATACAAACAGACATGCACACACACACTAACGCTCACACACACACACACTAACACTCACACACAGACATGGACACATACAAACAGACATGCACACACACACACTAACGCTCACACACACACACACACTAACACTCACACACACACACAGACATGGACACATACAAACAGACATGCACACACACACTAACGCTCACACACACACACTAACACTCACACACACACACACACACACACACACACACACTAACACTCACACACACACACACACACACACACACACAGACATGGACACATAGAAACAGACATGCACACACACACACACACGCGCGCTAACACTCACACACACACACACACACACACTAACACATACACACACACTAACACTCACACACACACACACACACTCACACACACTAACACTCACACACACACACACATACACACACACACACACACTCACACACACTAACACTCACACACACACACACACACACTAACACTCATACACACACACACGCACACACTCACACACACTAACACTCACACACACACACACTAACACTCATACACACACACTAACACTCATACACACACACACGCACACACTCACACACACTAACACTCACACACACACACACACACTTATTTACATATATAAAGGGCTGAATATCATTCCAGGATCCATCAAGGTGAATTAATCTCCCCTGAGGTGAACCCACTGCCGGTTCTCTTTTGGTACCTTTGAACTCCATTTAGAGGTAAATACACGGCTCTTCTCCGGGAGTCAAACGCACAAGGTTCTTACGCTGCCAGCCCAGGCTTTCCTGCATTTTGATTACGGACACTCAGCACCTTTTTGCAGTGATCTGCAGTTTCCTCCCCTTTCAGAGCTCTCAAAGTTCCAATTCCAAACTCCGCTGGAGTGTGTGCGGATGGGTTGGCAGGAAAAGAGTGACGGAAGTTGCCCCGGGACATTGTCTTCGAATATTCTCCCTACGTTTTCTCTTCACGAGCTTAAAAATTCCGCTTGGAGCGCTCGTACCTCCGTGCAAGGCTGACCTTTTTAGGGATTCCTTTGATGAACCCCGTGAGCCATGTACGGCGAGTCGCTGCAGATGTGGGATGGAGCGTAGGAAATCAATGGTTTCGATTGAAATGTATCAGATCTGCGGTAATGGTTCTAGGAAAGGGCCTAATCTGATCAAACTGATAACGCTAACTTTCCCAAAGTGGACTGTGTTGGGTTTATATCAAATTCTCCCCAGTTTATGCTCGATGAAAAGGTTCAATAATCCCTCTGTTTGTGTTTCCACAGTGGCTTGGCACGGAGACGGCAATGTAGTCTGTTCTTTGACCCGTATATCATTACCGCAGACCCATGTTTGGATCCGCACCAGGCTTGGATCAGCAAGGTTGTGGGTTTCATGCTCCCGAGGTTTCTGCGGCTTTGGTTAAGAAAGTGCTGCTCGCGGAGCTTAGAAGGTAATGTACGCAACATTCTTCTAGGATATAAAACAGATCGGCTGACGGTTTCAAGCAGAGCGGATACAGTCCCTATGGCTTCCTTATGGCTTCCTTATGGCTTCCCTATGCCATGTACATATTGTAGAATTTAATTTCATATTCTGTTTGGCAACTATTCCATAGCCTGTTACAACAAGTGCAAATTCTGTGTAATTAATTTCTCTACTTGCAATCGATTATGGTGGTCCTGTGGGGGTCCTGACCATTGAAGAACAGAGTAATACAGTATACAGAGGAACAGATGGACTACAGTCTGTACCTGTACACCTACAGAGTGTCCTATACGGTCAGTGGAGCTGATAAGATGGAGCTGAGTGTGGATACAAGATGATGTATCTAATAAAGTGGCCAGTGTGTGTATGTGAACATACAGCATCTCACAAAAGTAAGTACACTCCTCAAATAACTCAACACACAGCCATTAACGTCGAAACCGCTGGCAGTGAACGTGAGTACACCCCTAAGTGAAAATGGTCAAATTGTGTCCAATTAGCCATTTACCCTAACCGGTGTCATGTGACTCGTTAGTGTCACAAGGTCTCAGGTGTGAATGGGGAGCAGGGGTGTTAAATTTGGCGAACGTGGTACACCCCTCACCCTCTCTTGTGGTCCAATCTCACCCTCTCACATACTCGTTAGGTCACTGGTCTCAGGTGTTAACAATTTGGAGGGTATCGTTCAACCCCATGGTCACTGGAAGTTCAACATGGCACCTCATGGTAAAGAACAGTTTAACAGGACCGGGTCCGCTCAGAACAGGCCTCGCCATGGTCCACCAATGAAGCTGAGGGCACATGCTCTGCGTCATATCCAGAGGTTATCTTTTGAAAATAGACGTAACCTGTCTCCAGACCTAAACCCTATTGAGCATCTGTGGGGCATCCTCAAACGGAAGGTGGAGGAGCGCAAGGTCTCTACCATTCACCGGCTCCGTGATGTCGTTATGGCAATGGAGAAGTGGCAACCTGTGAACCTCTAGTGAACTCCATGCACAAAAGAGTTAAAGCAGTTATGAATATGGTGGCTAAACAAAATATTGACACTGTGGGCACAAATTGGTCATTTTCACTTAGGGGTGTACTCACTTTTGTTATCAACGGTTTAGACATTGTTGGCTGTGTGTTGAGTTATCTTGTGGGCACAGCATATTTACACTGTTATACAAACTCTACTCTGACTACTGTGCAGTGTGTCAAAGCGTCATATCTTCAGTGTTGTCCCATGAAGAGATATAATACAATATTTACAAAAATGTGAGGGGTGTACTCACCTTTGTGAGATCATGTTTATATACTATATATATATATATAAAGTTTATTGAATAAAAATTAATTTTTTAAAATTTATTTATTAAAATATATTACACATACATACAAAAAAAAGTGTAAAAGAGCAATGAAAATTTTGTTAAAAAAAGTTAAAATAAAATAATTACCTAGTAAACAAATATCAAATATATAGTCCTAGTCAAAATATTTCGTCCTAATTAGTTGAATATTCATTTGGGGGAGTTTGACTGAGAGTTTTGCATATGACTGTGGAAGTTTCAGACATCTCATCAGTTGAAACTGTTAAGTGTCAGACTGTAGACTCTAGTAGACTGTAGACTGAGATCATCAACACCATTCGTTATGCCGGGTGTGTCTAAACGTTTGGCTGGTACTCTATTTGAGGCATTAACATACATACATAATGAGTCCATATTGAAATAGAGATATGAAGCTCTTTGGTGACGCTGCTCTACACAGCGTCTGCAGAGTGGCCTGACTAACCTGTCTATTAGACAACGGTTTATACCATTCATCTCTCAGTACACATTTTCAGCCTGTAGACATGCTAGACAGAGACCCTTCCCCACTGTGTTTTCCAAACATCCATCCTAACAAAGAGGTGTCATGTTCGAATGAGCTAGTGGGCCCCAGTGCAACTTCTGGAAGACTTCAAACTGTTCGGAAAACATCAAGGCATTCGGAAAACAACATGTTGTTCTTTTGCCGGTAGACTATACGCAGTGGAGACATCAGGTGACCTTTCTGAGTTCATAAAGTGTCTTACTGCAGATTATTATTCACATTGCTTTATTCTTTATGTTTTTTGCTGGAGTTTCTGTAAACGTGTGCCCTTACAGGGTCTATAAAATGGAAACTGAATTATGTAATATGTCAACATCATTAGCCCTTTCATGTTTTGTTTGACTTTTGGTGGAGCACATTATGTGCAGCTCTGTCTTAATGAAGGAGGTGTAGAGCTTAACCCAATCATGCCATCTCTACCAAATGGCAGAGGTACATTAGGCTAAATGAATCTTCCAATAGATATGACTTCACTGTTCTCAAGTACACCACTCCACACATGTTGATCAACTTTGCTGGGATTTTCTTTTTCAAAAGTAAGTGTATTTTTGATCCAGATATGATAGTTTCATAGCTTCGATGGACAGGAATTATGCCACCAAATGGTTTAATTATTTCTCTGTGCTAGTGGTGTCTAGGCTAAGCTAATCAAATACAATTTGACTTTGTGCTATGTTGAAAATGACTCTATGGTACATTAATTTCTAATATAAACTAAAAATATTTTCTCCTTCTTCTGTGAAGTTCCTATTTTGGACATACAAGGCTCATTCAACAGCAGATTTCCCGCACTCACTATCAATCATGTTAAAGCCTCTATAGGAAAGTCTGTTCACTGAGCAGCCATCTTTGCAACACCATCAGGGAATTAATTCCAGCCACTAGCGAGCATATATCAACCCAATGGCTTGATAAGTCAAGCATGTCACAGACC
This sequence comes from Prochilodus magdalenae, assembly GCA_024036415.1. Taxonomy (NCBI): domain Eukaryota; kingdom Metazoa; phylum Chordata; class Actinopteri; order Characiformes; family Prochilodontidae; genus Prochilodus; species Prochilodus magdalenae. Next base: position 37,870 of record JAMWET010000510.1, on the reverse strand, counting down.
AGTCCTGATAAATAGCAATATTAATATTCTGCTTAACCACCGGGGGGACACCTAAAACGCTGAGCGAGACACCAGTGGACCACCAGCTTTGGACCACCACTATTCTCATGATATCAGGGTCTGAATGGGGAGGGGCTGTAGTGTTTAGCTCAGTTATACATAAAACGATTATTTGGCTGCTTCTGGCAACCTCCGCAATAAGGACGGGGGTTTTCTCTGCTAGCAGCTTAACCAGCTCAATTTATTTCAATAGGGAAGACCCCATAAAACTACGCCATATTGAGCATTCCATGTTCCCCATTCATATTTCCCATTCTCTGAGAGGAAAGAGAGGAAGTTTGATGCTGAACTAGCAAACAGTTTCCTCTAGACTGGTAAGGAGGCATAAAAGGGCGAAGGAGGGACTGTGCATTCCCTTGTTTCTTATGATAGGTTTTCCATTGACCCCTACTTGGTGTATGAATTGGACAGTTTCCATCATTTTAGAAACTGCTTACAAGAGCACAGTAACAGAGCAGCCTGTTTAAGTCGAAGGGATAAAGAGAAGCTGGAAAAAGCTGGAACAAAGAACCACACAGACATCATAAGTGGATAAACATGAAATACAGCACTTGTAGAACAGTACGTCCCCGTTAGCAGCGACAGCGGATTATCCCAGCGTCCAGAGAGGAGGAACACTCAACCTGGACCAAATAAACATTTCTTTGTGTGTAGATGACACCATGAGGAAGGACCCCCACTTATTGCCATGTGTGCAAACATGCACACACACACAAGCACATATACACACGCATCAGACTCACACACAGGCCCTCTCAGAGTAAATAATCTGTTTCCGCGACTGGACAAAGGACACCATGAATCACCGCTTTGTTTCAGACCAGAGTCAATACGCTCGCCGACTGCGATACAATGAGACTGACCACCAACAAACCCAACCATCCACAAATCACTACCCTGCAGATACCACAGCAAACACCCCAGACGCCCATATCGGGGCTTTGGACAATGAGGTCGTTTCAGAGCAGTCTGGCCGTTTCTCTCAGCTTTTCTCCATCATGACACAAATGAGTGGGATGAAAAATTGGGCTGTGAAGCCTTCAGGAATCAGGAGCTCGGCCTATCAACAGTCTAACATGCTTAACTCATGCACATGCATGCCTACAGCTTAGGTCTACAACTGTAGTCCCATTAAAGAATTTCATCTGCTCTGTGCACCAACACGCTGCTTACAGTACACTAACACATTATACTTACTGAGTTACATACCACTACACCTTACTGAGTTACTGTACGCTACTTACACATTACCACTAACACATTACACCTTACTGAGTTGGACACCAACACGCTACTTGTACACTAACAACACACTGACTTACACACCAACACGTACACTAACACATTGCACTTACTGAGTTACAGTACAATACCAACACACTACTTACAGTTACACTAACATATTACAACTTACTGACAGTTACCGTACACCCAACACACTACTTACAGCACACTAACAGTTACACACTACACACTTACTGAGTTTACTGTACCACACAACAGCAAACTAACACATTAACTTACTGACTTACAGTACACCAGTACATACATTGCACTTACTGAGTTACCGTACACCAACACACTACTTACACTAACTTACAGCACACTAACACTTACAGTACTACACTTACTGAGTTACTGTACACCAACACACTACTACTTACAGTACACTAATACTTACAGTTGCACTTACTGAGTTACAGTACACCAACTACTTACAGTACATTACACTTTACTGAGTTACCGTACTTACACCTAACACGCTACTGTACACCAGCACACTAACACATTACACTTACTGACAGCCACTGTACACCAACTGAGGTTACACTACTTACAGCACACTAACACATTACACTTACTGAGTTACTGTACACCAAACACACTACTTACAGCACACTAACACATTACACTTACTGGAGTTACTGTACACCAACACACTACTACTTTACAGCACACCTAACACATTACAGTACACTTACACTGAGTTACTGTACCGACCAACACACTACTACACTTACTGAGTACAACACCGACTAACACACTTACACACTTACTGAGTTACTGTACACCAACACAACTTACAGCATACTTTACAGCACACTACACACACTACTACAGCACTTACTGAGTTACTGTACACCAACACACTACTTACAGCACACTAACACATTACACTTACTGAGTTACTGTACACCGACACGCTACTTACAGTACACTAACGCATTACACTTACTGAGTTACTGTACACCGACACACTACTTACAGTACACTAACACATACTACAGCCACACTACTGAGTTACTGTACACCATCACACCACAGCACCACACGCTACTTTACAGTACACTAAACACACAGCACACTTTACAAACTTACTGAATTACTGTACACCGACACACTACTTACAGTACACCTTTTTAATGCTCCAGTGGTGAGATGCAATATCGCCCATGTTTTCTCTATGTTATGATATGAAGGTGGTGATTTAGAGAAAAGGTGCCAGGATACAGGAGCCACAAATGACAATCAAACTGACAGCAGGTTATAGATGCTACTGGTAAGTCAACATTAGAGCAAATGCTGTCTAGCCAGTTTGATTAGGAGAAACTGCCAGAGGGAAAAACGATTATGACTGTAAACCGTTCTCATTTTCATTCGCCTGAAGTTCCACTGAATGAGCAGCCAGTTTCTTACCTGAGGACCCGAGCCTAGCACGAAACCAACCGCTGGAGTATCCACAAACGGGTTCTCCTTTTGATGACTCTTATGTGAAGCATATATGCATTCATTCATTCTCTGAACTACTC
>JAMWET010000510.1:10000-30000 GCA_024036415.1 Prochilodus magdalenae | reverse complement strand
AATGTTTGTTCCCTGCTAAAACTAAAGGGTTCTAGATTCTTTGGCTTTTACCGTGATGACATTGGTTGGCACTTCAGTTACTGAGATAAGAGGAAGCAGCGTCAGGGACAACCTTGAAGGTCTTTGGTTCCTTGGTTTCAATAAAACTGGTGCAAATGCAGGCTGGTTCCCGAGCACCGAGTTCTAGGAAGCCTGAAAGAAGGAACCAGTTCTAGGTCCGGGGTTATTTGAACTGGCACATCCACTACAAGCCCAGCTTTCCTGTCCAACCTACGGGGGCAGAAAGCTTTCCTGGATGTGATGATTTGATGGATTTGACTGCTGAGGTCAGAGTTAGGGTTTGGTTAGGATCAGGCCAGGCTTGGGGTTCTCCCTTTCAGGATTTCAGCACCTGCTTCATTAGTTCATTCCCAGGTTCCCTGGCAAATCAGCAAACCTTGCTGTAGTCCGGTCCTCAGGACCACAGCTGAGCAGCATTGCATCAGCCAGGCCCTTCTCTTATCAGGTAGCAGCCATCAAGTCACCAATGTTACTGGCTCGAAGTATGGCTGGGGGTAATGGGCAATGCTACCAGACGGCCATGCTATTCTACCAGCAGGTCTTCGTGACCAGGAGGGACCAAGAAGCGCAGTCCATGCCCTTTGCCCCCTTCAGTCCTCTGCCAGCCTTGGTCCTATTTGAGTCCCGTCCATCTTCGAGTTTGCGATGGTGCTTATTTCCACAAAATGACTGGGCTACATGGAGTAACGGTCCTTAAGCACCAGTCTGGGATTAAAACGGCCAATCAGTGCGACTTGCCATCTCCGCATGGCAGCAAGGCCTTCTGCACTGCCCGGTCGAGTGCCATGTAAACCTTCCAAAACTTAAAGCTCATCTATGACATCATCTGGGCCCGCCCCTCCTCAGGGAATGAGGCCAGAAGATTGCTGGGGGCGTTGGTCTTTGCGACCAGACTGCCATGCTGTTCTAGACCGCCGCCCAGGCATCCTCACTGGCCATTCATCTCACCTCCCTGTTTCCTCCACAGTCCTTGACCTTCACCCTCCTCGGTCTTTGGCCAGGCTCGGTTGCTTTGCCCAGTCCATCTTTGAGTCAGGGGTGGGGCTACCACAGCAGCACAAGCCAGTGGTGGTATATACCATATACAGGTTATATAGACTGTGTATGTATTTCTATGAGTAGATGTTGAGGTCAAGGTCAGATTAAGACAGTTAAGGCTAGGAGTTGAAGGGAGGCAGATCTACACATGTAGGTGTGTAATAGTGTGTGGGTGTGTGTATGTGTGTGTGTGTGTGTGTATGTGTGTGTATGTGTGTGTGTGTGTGTGTGTGTGTGTGTGTTGGTTGTACGACTAGAGAGGAAGAGGAAGGATCATCCCATCTCTTATTATTGCAGCTGGACACTTTATCTTTTACACAGAGTGTGTGTGTGTGTGTGTGTGTGTGTGTATGTGTGTGTGTGTGTGTGCACATATGTGTGTGTGTGTGTGTGTGTATGTGTGTGTGTGCACGTATGTGTGTGTGTGTGTGTAAGTTATGTACTTTGGCTCTGAAGTCTTGGCTCCCTTTGTGGACTTCACACAGACACCCGCCCTCAACCTTCACCTCGCCTCACACACACACACACACACACACACACACACACAAGCCCCTCAGCGAGCGCGCGTGTGTGAGATCATGCTGTTCTAACGTTGAAAGAACAACAAACAAGGGGAAATGTTTTACTACACCTCTGCATCACCGGGCCCAGTTCAAAAAACAATACCGTGGCCCATCTGCTCCGTCAGTGCGTGTCCATCCAACATGGACAGATGAGTCATGAAAGGTCTCAACGTTTCTGGCCTCCCCATTCCTGCCTTCCTTATTCTGCCAAGAAAATGGACGACGTCCAGGTCAGAAGGAGCACAAATCTTTCAGCGAGCACTAAAACCTGCTGGCCGCCGCAATTTCAGCATCGGCATCAGTCACTGGACGACAAATGACCGCCACCCATCACTGCCACGTCCGCATGTTGCGCAATGCATTATGCAGGAACATGCATTACAAAGCTACATCTTAACGCTAATGCTCTGGCGCACGCTAACGCACGTCCCGTGTTCATAAATTAGGCCTAAAGTGGGCATGATGCAAGCAGATGACACGGAATAAATCACGAGCTTTTAAAGGACAAACCTCGACAGCTTGACAAATAACCTCCGGTTGTGTTGCGCTTGTTCCGTGTTCAATAAATCATCGCTGCTGTTAGGAAACCTTGTATCTATGTAATGGCAACTTTATGGAGGAGTGAAGACAACTTATCTCTTATCTGGAGAGTGCACTAGTGTTACCGGATTAGCATTAGCACTGATTTCAGTACCGGGACCGGAATCATAACTCTATATTATAGAATGAAGCCCTATTTAAAATACACTCACCATCAAATATACAGCTGCACTAATAGCTGCACCCAGAAGGAGTCAACCGACAGCGATGGAACTTGGTGGGAAGGTTTGACATTGTGAGACATGCTAACGATTCAAGTTTCTTGTTCAGTGGCGCATGTGACGTTGGCAAGGACAGGCCTTATCTCTGTACCTGACTGACCCAACAGCCACCATTACAGACATTCAGCGAGCAGTGGTGTCCTCCATGAGTCATCCTGTTAGTGCAGCACCATTGGCAGACGGCTGCACCACGCAGGACTACATGCACACAGACCGTTACCATGACTGTCCTTAACACCACGTCACCATCACCAAAGACTGCAGTGGTGTCGTACCAGACTGTCATGGAGTGACTCAGAATGGCAGCGGGTCATCTTCAGTGCAAGTCCCACTTTAGTCTTGGTGGAGACGCCCAACGAATCCGTGTGTGGAGGCACCGTGGTCAGCACCAAGATGGACGGTTTGTTGTCACATGTCCAGAAGGTCTGGTGTCACTCCACCTCCACCCCTACCGCACCATCTGCAGGTACTGTGTGAGGATATTTTGTTGTAAATCGAGAAATAAAGGTTTGCTAACTGGAACTTGTGAATCTGGACTGTGAATGAAGGTTTGTGGATCAGGATTTTGTGAAATGCTTTAGGAATCAGTGTGTGAGTTGGCTTATGAATTGGGATCAGGATTTGGGAGTAAGACCCATTAATGGGGTTTGTGCCCCATTGTTTTGTAATCAGACTGTGAATTGGGATTTGTGAACTGTTTCAGAATCTATTCATAACCTGTGAATCAGTTTGCAAATCAGTTTGTGAATCAGTTTGTGAATCAGTTTGTAAATCAGTTTGTGAATCAGTTTGTGAATGGGAGTTCAAGAATTAGCTTGTGAATCAGTTTGTGAATCAGTTTGTGAATGGGAGTTCATGAATTAGCTTGTGAATTGGTTTGTGAATCAGTATGTGAATCAGTTTGTGAATCAGTTTATAAATGGGAGGTCATGATTTATTTTGTGAATTGTTTTGTGAATCAGTTTGTGAATCAGTTTGTAATCAGTTTGTGAATCAGTTTGTGAATCAGTTAGTGAATTGGTTTGTGAATCAGTTAGTGAATCAGTTTGTGAATTGGTTTGTGAATCAGTTTATGAAAACTGGCTTGTGGATCTAGAAACACGAACTGATTTGTGAACTGAGACTTGCGAATCAGGATTTGTGAACGCAGGGCTCTCCCCCTGTCTCCATCAACTCATGGACTACATTCCCACTGTGCACTCTGTTGTGATGTCATTAACACATGTCCTCAATCCACCAATCATAAACCACCTTGCTGGTGTCCTCCCAAGAGAACAGATTGTATTCACCTGTTGCTCATTACACATGTCAGGTTATATACTCCTTCGTTTGTCTTCAGCCTTCTCAAGGTGTGGTCAGCTTGTTTGCATCTTGGGTGTTCATTCCTGTGTTTTTGGTTTCTTGTCGTTTTTGGTCTTGGCTTGTTTTTAGTTTCTGCTTTTTTTCCTTCCTCCTTTTTGGTCTGATTGCTGGTGTAGTTGGTCTCATTTGGTTGTGTCTCTGTCTGTTCCGTGTCAGTTAAGCCTCACTACTGTCTATCAGTAAATCTGATATAGCTTTCAGATCTGCCAGCGCCACACTTCTAAATGGGGATTATGAATTGATTCATGTATCAGAACTGGTGAATCAGATTGTGAATTGGGACTAGTGACTAGGTTTTGTGAGCCTGGACTTGCGGGTCAATTTGTGAGCTGGTTTGCGAATTGAGTTGTGAATTGGTTTGTGGTTCCCGAATCAGGATCTATGTATGAATCAGGATTTCTAAATAGGTTTCTGAATGTTCTTTTTTTAAATTGAGACTTATGAAACGGTTTATAAGATTAGATAATCCTTTATTAGTATTTTATAAATTGGCTTGCGAGTCAGGGCTTTGGGATTTGTACGTGAATTGTTTCCTGAATGGGAAATCAGTTTGTGAATCGGGATGTGACCTGGTTTGTGAATGGGGCTGTGAACTGGGACTTAAAGAATCAAGATATTTGATTGAGGATTTCTGAGTCAGGGCTTCTGAATTTGACATGCAAATCATATTATGACAGGAGATGTGTAAACTATTCTGCAAATCAGTATATTAATTGGAGCCTATGAATCAGTTTGTGAATCGGTTTATGGATGTGGTTGTGAACTGTGACCTGAGGATGAATCAGGATTTCTGAGTCATTTCTGAATCAGTTTGCGAATTGGTTTGGGAATACATTTGAGTGTGCACCTGTAAATCAGGACCTATGGGTCGGGTTATGAAGTGGTTGGTGTACCTGGACTTATGACTCGGTTAGTGAGTCAGGACTTGAGAATAGGTTTATGAACTGCTTTGTGAATCTGGCTGTGAATTGAGAGATGTGAATCGGGACTTGTGCATTTGTATAGAAGTTGGTTTGTAAATCGGATTGTAATTTGAAATTGATGAGATGTTTTATGCATCATTTTGTACAATAAAGCAGGAATATATATTAATTTATTATTTATTTCAACTCTCATCTCAATTTCTTAATGCTGCTAATCTATGTGTAACAATCTCACTGTATATTATAATCAAGCACTTTATCACTTTATCCAGCATCAAGTTTACAGCTACAGTGTTATGTTTACATTATGTTACAGTGTATAATATCACTTGGAAACATAGCAATATCTTCTATACAAGTGCAATATTTCTGTAAGTGTAATGTCCCCGCCCCTTTAATATTTATACTTGCGTCTCATCTTCACTGTTATGTTACTAGTATGTCTCGTGTTGGCACTATGTTTACATTTGCACATCGGAGTTTGGAGAAGCGCAATCTCGTTCAGCTATGCACTCCTGTTGTAAAGTCTGAATGACGAAGTTCACTTTTGACTTTGAACAGTGAATCATTTAAGAAATAGGACTTGTGAAACAGATACAGGGGTTGGACAATGAAACTGAAACACCTGTCATTTTAGTGTGGGAGGTCTCATGGCTAAATTGGACCAGCCTGGTGGCCAATCTTCATTAACTGCACATTGCACCAGTAAGAGCAGAGTGTGAAGGTTCAGTTAGCAGGTAAGAGCACAGTTCTGCTCAAAGTACTGCAATGCACACAGCATTATGGGTGACATACCAGAGTTCAAAAGAGGACAAACTGTTGGTGCACGTCTTGCTGGCGCATCTGTGACCAAGACAGCAAGTCTTTGTGATGCATCAAGAGCCACGGTATCCAGGGTAATGTCAGCATACCACCAAGAAGGACGAACCTCCACCAGCATCACGTAGTGACCTGGCCACTATCCTGCAAGAAGGATGGCTTAAACTCCCTCTGGCCACTGTGCAGGACGCAGTATATGTCATTCCCAAGACCAACTGACGCTGTATTGGCCGCAAAAGGAGGCCCTACACCATACTAATAAATGACTGTGGTCTAAAACCAGGTGTTTCAGTTTCATTGTCCAACCCCTGTATATCCAATTGTTGCTTAAATGACCAATTGGAAGACTTCTTAACAATGAAGAGAGTTATTAATCAATAAAAATCATATGTTCGGAGAGCTCAGGGAGACATTATGCCTTTGATTATGAAAATCTGTGGTTTATGGTGTCCTAGGGTAGAGCTAAACTCCTAAATGAAGGGGGATTAAATATTATTAGCAGGGCTCGCATGCATTTCCACCAGGAGAAAGAGCCAAAACACCTCATTAAAAGTGAACCAGTGTGTGGGTGTGTGTGTGTGGGTGTGCGTGTGTAGGCCATACCTGACTGGCTTGGTAATGTTTTCATTCATTAAACCAATTTTTATGAGTTCCTGCAAAAGCACACCGGTACTTAGCGTACCATTCTGCACCTGGTCCGGCCTGCACAATGCTCTTCGGTCCATTCTTTCCCTCCATCCGTCCCTTTGTTTCTCTCCCTCTGCCCGCGCCATCCCTCCCTTTCTCCCGCCACGGGCAGGAAAATTGCGAGGAAAAAGGTTTGGCGTCTAATTTGGCTGCTTAATCATCTCATTTAATGCATTGTTAGGCACATTAAAGGATGGCCGTCTCACAATGGCTCCCGTTAATGCGGCGGATGGGAAGGTTTGAGGGGTTACCACGAAATAACAGCATGACAGGTAGAATTAGCGGACGTCGCAGAAAATGACCTCCCCCCCTCTCTCTCTCTCTCTCTCTCTCTCTCTCTCTCTCTCTTTCTCTCCCTGTCTCTCTCTCTCCCTCTCTCTCTCTCTCCATCCCTCTCTGTCTTTCTCCCTGTCTCTCTCTCTCTCTCTCTCTCTCTCTTTCTCTCTCTCTCTCTCTCTCTCTCTCTCTCTCTCTCTCCACCCCCCCTCTCTCTCTTTCTCTCCCTGTCTCTTTCTCTCCCTGTCTCTCTCTCTCCATCTCTCTCTCTCTCTCTCTCTCTCTCTTTCTCCCTGTCTCTTTCTCTCTCCGCCCCTTTCTCTCTCCTTCTCTTTTTCCCTGTCTCTCTCTCTCTCTCTCCGCCCCTGTCTCTCTCTCTCTCTCTCTCTATCCCTGTCTTTCTCTCTCTTTCTCCCTGTCTCTCGCTCTCTCTCTCTCTCTCTCTCTCTCTCTCTCTCCCTGTCTCTCTCTCTCTTTCTCCCTGTCTCTCTCTCTCCATCCCTCTCTCTCTCTTTCTCCCTGTCTCTCTCTCTCTCCACCCCTTTCTCTCTCCTTCTCTTTCTCTCTCTGTCTCTCTCTCTCCATCCCTCTCTCTCTCTCTCTTCATCTCACTCTCTCTCTCACTCTCTGTCTCTCTCTCTCTCTCTTCATCTCTCTCTCTCTCTCTCTCTCTCTCTTCCTCCCTCTCTCTCTCTCTCTCCATCCCTCTCTCTCTCTTTCTCTCCATCCCTCTCTCTCTCTCTCCCTCTCTCCAGGCCTGGCAGCATGTCCGCTGTGTGTTCTCATTGTTGAGTCAGATTCGCTGTTGATGAAGCAACCCAATTCAGCCCCCTTTTTTCAAAGACCCCATCGATCATGTTTGTGATTGCTTATAATTGGCGAGACAGAAAGGGAGAGGCTTTCTGAGCGAATGCTCCCGTAATTGTGCTCTCGCTCACTCCCTCTCGCGCTCTCTCGCGCGCGCTCCGCTCAATCTGAATAGGACTATTCAGCGGGAACAGAAAACAGCTGTTGTGTTGATGCTTCTCGTTTGTTTTGGACTGTCACTCCCAGCGCAGCTAGCTACCGCGCTAGCGCTTAGCGTAGCAGCATGGAGGGGATGCCGTGGGGGCCCGTGGAACCGTTTCTGATGGATGCGGCCAGGCGTCAGTGCTTTAACTCAGCAGTTACGTTACATTTGCACAGAATTGAATGAGTCAGTCATACGGGTGACCATATGCTACTTCACTGTAGCAGTTTTCAGAGTGTATTATACAGATCATCACTAATTCTACAGTAAACGAATGGATGGACCGTACAAAAAGACTACACCACGTTACAAATGTGTATTTGTGTCGTCTTCCTGTTTACTAAGTGTCTTCTCTTAATTCCTTTAGGCCTAAAATGTACAGAAGGTGGCTATGGGTCCCCATAAACTTTCTGTCTGTGTTCAGGACAATGATGTTCTGGAAAGTTTTCTATTCTCTATACCATCTGCGATACATTCGGTGCTGAGTAGACTTCTAAGTAGCTTCTGGAACTGTGAGAACTTTCCAGAAGTTTCTAGAACTCTCCAGAAGTTTCTAGAACTCTCCAGGAGTTTATCGAACTGTCCAGAAGTTTATCGAACTGTCCTGAAGTTTATCGAACTGTCCACAAGTTTCTAGAACTCTCCAGAAGTTTATCAAACTGTCCAGAAGTTTCTAGAACTCTCCAGAAGTTTATCGAACTGTCCAGAAGTTTATCGAACTGTCCAGAAGTTTATCGAACTGTCCAGAAGTTTCAAGAACTCTCCAGAGGTTTATCGAACTGTCTAGAACTTTCTAGAACTTTGGAGAACTGTCTAAAACTGTCCAGTAGTCTACATAACAGTCTCCAGAAGCAGGGTGTTATTAAACTGTCCTCGGTTGTTTATCCAGCTGTCCTGAGTTTATAGCGGAACAGTCCTACAGTTTATCAGAGGCATCTGGAGGCTGCAGCATCGGAGACGTTTCTGCTCGAACTGTCCAGAAGTTTCTTAAAACCAGAGTCTAGAAAGTCCAGTAGTGTTAAAGCAATCTACATAACATTTTACTTCCGCAGGCCAGTTGGGAGTCAAGACAAACCACGGGCTCCCTATTTCATGTGCCAGCTGAGTGAAACTCTTGATAGCGGTGATACAGAGCTTGCAGCTCAGTTACAGAGGCATCGGCTCCTGTGGGTGATGTGGGCTCATTTTAGGATTCAAGAGTGCTGCTGGAGTGTTTAGACACTGTGTCCACTCACTGTCCACTCTATTAGAAACTCCTACCTTGCTGGTCCACCTTGTAGATGGACAGTCAGAGACAATAGCTCATCTGCTGCTGCACAGTGCAGTGTTGGGCATCCTCTAGTCCTTCCACAGGACACTGTTGACTGGACAGCTTTGGTTGGTGGACGATTCTCAGTCCAGCAGTGGCACTGCTGTGTCTGATACACGTCAGTGTCACTGCAGTGCTGAGAATGAGCCACCATCCACATAATACCTGCTCTGTGGTGGTCCTGTGGGGGTCCTGACCATTGAAAAACAGGGTAACAGAGTAGGCAAAGAAACAGAGGAAGTACAGTCTGGAACTGTAGATCTACAAAGGCTTTCTTTAGATGTATCTAATGATGTCAGCAACAGATTGCCGATTTAGTAGGGTTCTATTGGACTCAAAGAACCACAAAGAACGCATGCTGTAGGGACAGGAGACTCAGTCAACGCAGTAGAGGCTTGGACTCGTCCATCTTCTCGTCTTATTAGCTGAAACAGCAAAATGCTCCAGTACCATTCGCAGTAAGCAGGCCCAAGACCTGGACTCATTCCACTGACATGCTAACAACCTCTATAGCTAACCTCACGAGCTAACAGTCATGGGCTGGGTGCTAGCCATTTAGGCTTTGACAGGCGGATGTTGGCACGGAACAGAGAGGCTGGGAGAGCGAGGAAGGGAAAAATATTGGGGAATTCCCAGCAATTCCTCTCATCCGCCACTTCCTCGTCTCCCCATAAAGATTGTAGCTCTAGGTGTCTCTTAGCATAGCCTAGTTTTGCAGACTCTTGAACTAGCCCTTTCGCATAGCCTGCCTCCTGGTCCCTAATGTCTTCATCAGCTGGACCCCAGGCCTTCAACTCATCCTGATCCCGGTCAGACCAAAGCTAGTTAGCTTTTAGCTTCACCACAGATGATAACAATTCAGCAGGAGATTTTATTCAGGTGCTGTAGCCGGCCTTTCTCGCCCGACCAAAGTGGACGTAAAACATGTCGTCCTTGGGTCGTGCCGGATAGGCGAATGGGAAGAAAGGTTGCGATTCCTCTTTAATTTCAGGCCCTGGGAGTGACTAATATACTACTAAAAATAAGAACGAGTGGAGCTACAGCACATTATGCTGCAAATGGTTGATGGTGGGTGGGAATGTAAGGGAGGAGAAGAAGGGTAATAGATCTGGCTACAGTACAAGGGCATTGTGTGTGTGTGTGTGTGCGCATGAGTGTGCCTCGGTGCCTCTGTAATGGGATTTGGCTAGCAGAGCAAAGGGTTGGTCCATAGAGGTGAGAACACCTATTAAAATCACTTCACATTACCCTGTTCGGCGCGTGTGGATGTGTGTACTTAGAGCAAACCATTATAACAGGGCCACTTAACAATCAGTCACAGGGGATGCGGTGAAATGCCAGGAGATCCGAGTGTATGTGTGTACGCTCGGGCTTGTACGGCGTTCAGTAAGGGCTCGGGGACATGCATGTGTTTATATACATGTACTGTATATCGTCGCAGTCCAATGAAAAACATGCATCTCCATTTTTGTCCATTTTGACTTTTATGTATCATTTGAAAACAGCAGCTCCCGTTTACACTTTGTGAGTTTTGCATTATGAATGGACCAACTGAAATGGCCCAGAAGTGCTCAGAAGGACGTCTGGTTCCATTGACTTGCATTGAAATCGAATTAGGTTTTTGGCATCTACTGTAAAGTTGCCGTTTTGGAGATACCTGTTTTTCTTTGGACAGCGACGATATATATATAGTGCATTTGAAAGAGACAGGTAACTAGACTGCTGATGACATCACTACATACACAGCAATCTACTCCTTTCCTGCACTATGGAATGAATAAATGCTTATCTATGGAAGCAATGCCAACAAATTCCCCAATTATGTCCATGGAGCATATCGTCGCTATCCAATGAAAAACATGTACCATTTTGACTTTTATGTATCATTTGAAAACAGCAGCTCCCGTTTACACTTTGTGAGTTTTGCATTATGAATGGACCAACTGAAATGGCCCAAAAGTGCTTGATAAGACGTCTGGTTCCATTGACTTCCATCCATCGAAAAAAAGGTTTTCGGCCTCCCCTGTAAAGTTGCCATTTTGGAGATACTTGTTTTTCTTTGGACAGCGACGATATGTACTGCTGTAGGTCCATTCTGTATCCATGTAGACGTTTTACTTCTATGACATGTAATCCTATTTAGGCTGATCCCGATCCATTGAACACATGGGTTTCCAAATCTTTTTTGAACTCCTGATACTTCAAACTCGACTCTGACTCAAATCCCACTGACTCAAGACTCCATTCAGACTTGAATCCTAGACATTCAAGACTCAACTCAAACCCAAAGACTTTTGACTTGAAGTTAAACCCCAGTGCCCTAACAAATCAACAGTGACTCAAAGCCAAGTGACTTCAGACACGAGATTCAACCCAGGCTTAAACCACCTTCGACTACAGATTTACACCACAACTTGAGACTTGAGACTCAACATGGAGACCCTTCAGACCTGACCCAAACTTGAGGGACGATAAACTCAACTCTGACTTGAATCCCAAGTCACTCAACAGTGAACTAAAGCTCAAACCCCAGAGAAACAAGATTATACTTGAACTTGAATCCTAGTGACTTGAGACTCCACTAGTCTGACTGGAGACTCAAATTGGACTCAAACTGAGACTTCAGTCTTGACACAGGCCTAAGCCTGAGAGACTATAAACTTGATTCCCAGTGACTTGAGACTCAACTTAGATCTGAATGCCAAAGATTCAACACTTAATCTGAATTTGATTCCACGCCTCGTAATTCTTGGCTAGAACTTGAGTCCCAGAAACTCAAGACTTGACATGGAGTTAAACCCCAGTGATTCATACTGAACTCTGACTCACAAGCAAAAAACTTGAGGCTGGAAACTCAAATCATACTCCCATCCAAGCAACTCAACTTGAACTTCAACCCTAGAGACCCTAGTGACTTAGGACCTGCCTCAAACCCAAACCTCATTAACTTGACACTCAATTTGGACTCAAACAGACCCCAGAACCTCAATACTGACTTGACTCCCAGACACTTGAAACTTGAAATTTGTACCCACCTCCAAGATACTCAAGAGTCAGACTCAATCCCCAGGAACTTGAGATTGGACTGAGATTTGAAACCCAGTCAAATGAGATTCTACTCTTACTTAAGCCCCAGAGACTCAAGACTCGACCAGAGTACCACTGTAGCTTGAGACTCGGCTCTGGTTTGAACCCACATACACTACAGACCTAAATCCCAGTGACTTAAGACCTGCCTCAAACCTAAACCTCATTGACTTGACACTCAGTTTGGACTCAGACAGACCCCAGAGCCTCAATACTGACTTGAATCCCAGATACTTGAAACTTAAAACTTGTACCCACATCCAAGATCCTCATGAGTCAGAGTCAAACCCCAGGATCTCTTGACTTGAATGAGATTTGAAACCCAGTCAACTGAGATTCTACTCTGACTTAAGCCCCAGAGACTCAAGACTCAACCAGAGTACCCCTGTAGCTTGAGACTTGGCTCTGGCTTGAACCCACAGACACTAGACTCCCATGAGGTGACTTTTAAAACCCTCCTGCTCAGGAATATATTGGCAGTGTTTACGGACGCATTTGTGTTTGTGTGTGTGCCTCTATACACATCAAAGGCAGATGAATCATGTCATATGCAGTTGGCATGGTAACATCAGCTTGAGTGACAGCTCTAAAGGATTGGGGTGTGTCCGGGCGTGACAGTTTGATGGCAGGTATTACACACTGACTGACATTCTTCCCACGAGTTATAAAAATATGAGAGCGAGCGAGAGAGAAAGAGAGAGAGAAAGGGAGAGAGAGAGAAACTCTTAGAGATGGATCAAGTGAGAGAGAGAGGAGGGGGTGACCTTGCATTGCATGAGGAGGCAAAGTATGATTTGGAAAGCCATGTGGTTTAATTGCCCTCAGTGGCCAATAACATTACCAACTGAGATTTAATGATACCAAACTGTGTCCTCTGCATATCGGCCCATTAATGTACAAGGACGAGTGCACATGTGCACACGGCCCACCAAATATTAAAGGGCCCATATCCTATATATTTATTAGATTTCATGTTTTTATGTTTTTTTTTTTTTTATTTTATTTTGTCCCAGTGCCAATACTGGTATACTGTATGTAAATGACCGGACATAAGAGCCTTGTTCTGATTGGTTGCCTCCGTCCATCTTAAAATCCTCCTTATAACTTCAACACAAATGGGTGGGGCCAAAGTATTCTAGACCCATTAAGCATGCAGATGAATAGGGTACAGCCTAGCATTGGGGTTAAATGTGAGAGCCTTGTTCTGATTGGTTGTCTCCGTCTATCTTGAAATCCTCAACACAAATAACTTCAACACAAATGGGTGGGGTCAAACTACTCTAGGCCCATTAAGCCTGCAGGTGAATAGGGTACAGTAGGGTACATGGGATTAAATGGAGCTCAGCTTTTTTGGGTTGCTAAACAGGTTCAAGGACAGCATGCGGTTGGTCACCCCCTACGCATCCCCATAGCGGCATCGTCCGCAAATTCCGACAGTGTTTCCTTCTTTTGTTCATTGGGTGCAGGTTTGTGATTGGCCGAATAGGGTACCCATATACAGTATATGAAAGATCATCAGGTCACCATCTTGGGAGGTAAACGCCTGACACACTAAGCTTAAAAAAAAAAAAGTTTAATTGGTAAATTTAGATTAGATTCTGGGAAATTGTGGCTTTGGTTTGGTTACCTCAGCATTTTGTATTTTTCTTTCCGTTTTCAGGTTTAGCTGGGGTAAAACCCTTTGCAGTGGGGGGAGGTGGAGGGACACCAGCCCTTTTGGACGTGTAACAACAAACCGTTCATCTCGGTGCTGACCACGGTGCCTCCACACACTGATTCGTTGGGCGTCTCCACCAAGACTAAAGCGGGACTCGTCACTGAAGATGACCCGCTGCCATTCTGAGTCACTCCATGACAGTCTGGCACGACACCACTGCAGGCTTTGGTGACGATGACGTGGTGTTAAGGACAGTCGTGGTAACGGTCTGTGTGCATGTAGTCCTGCATGGTGCAGCCGTCTGCCAATGGTGCTGCACTAACAGGATGACTGATGGAGGACACCACTGCTCGCTGGATGTCCGGAGTCATGCCTGTTGGGTCATGTACAGGGACAATGCTCGTCCTTGCTTCGGCCACATACACGGCTCAGTGTGAAACTTGAATCAATCGCATGTCTCCTGGTGTCAAACCTACCAACCAAGTTTCATTACAGCCCACTCGTCTGTTACGCACTCCCTATCCCACCCTACAAGCGAGGTTATTCATTCACCCGGAGAATTACTCTAATGCACCACACCTACAGACTTCAAACACATATTCAAATCCAGCCCAAAGTTTACATGTGCGTCGTGTGACGTGTGCACTTATCTGGATGTCTGTATGAATGGTGGCACTGTTGCGTGTCTCCTCTTCTACTGGCCAGCAGGATCCCAGGTAATCCTGGGAGGGGTAAACACGCCTGTAGCTGAATGTACTAACCAGTAATAATGACAGTCAGAATACTGTGTCAATGTTTACTGAGGTCTCCAGACCTGGATGGATACCATATAGCCAAACTTTGTCAGGATGGCCTACGTCCTGTTGAGGGCAGGGCTTATGGTATTTTAGCACTGAGACGTACGGCCTAGGCCGCTGCTAGAACCTGAAGCGCAGTGGCTGCTGGATGTTAGCCAGGGGTGCTTAACAGAGTCACCTGAAGCATGAGAGTCACATCCATGTCTGTCTGTCTGTCTGGTCATGTCCATATGTCAATCAACGCCCCCTCTGGTTACCTCAGGTTATTGCACTGCTTTTCCTGCTCCCCCCTGGCTCCACCCTCTCCCACACCTGACGCTAATCTGGAACTCGTTTGGACTTCTATTAGGACTCCTTTGTTTGGCCTGTCTGGCCATGACGTCTCTGTTTTTGCTTGTGAGTTCTAAGCTGGGTTCCCTGTGTTTTGCAACCTGCCTCAACCTCCCTGTTACAATGAGCTTATGTAATAATGTAACCTTTGATGTTTAAATTGGGGCAGTCATTTGTATCCTTCTGGGTCAGGGGGAGCTCAGGAGCCTATCCCAGTGCTCACTGGGTGGAAGGCAGGACCCATCCTGTACAGGCTACCAATACTTGCAATCAGTTACTGTGGATTAGAAGAAAGCCTTAACCTTAACATCAGGTCAACGTCCCCATAGTTGGACGTTGTGCCAGACTGTAACTCAGAATGGCAGCGGGTCATCTTCAGTGACGAGTCCCGCTTTAGTCTTGGTGGAGACAAGCAACGAATCCGTGTGTGGAGGCACCGTGGTCAGCACCAAGATGAACTTTGCTGTCACACGTCCAGAAGGCCTGGTGTCACTCCACCTCCACCCCTTACCGCACCATCTGCAGGAACTGTGTGAGGATGTTCAAGCTGCATGGGATGGATTATCACAGGACACCATTAGGAACCTCTACAGCTCCATACTGAGACGTCTGGCGTGTTGGGTTAGCAAACACGGAAGCCCAACGCCATACTGGGATACAGACTTCTGTATGTGTAGCTCAATAAATATTGATCATATCAGTCTAAATTTATCATCAGTTATTGATCCTGGTCACCTTTACCTTCCTTCCCAACAGCACCGCACTCCCACACCTCCTTAAGAGAATGGTGTGAGCGGTTAGTTCACAGGAGTTTTCCATAAATTAAGCCCATTAAAGTGCAGTCAACAGGTTCCACATACCACACAGTCCCACACATGCATGTCCTTCAGCATGAGTGATATACCATCATACTCGCTCTCATTCCCGCACTCTTACACACACTGTTTCCTCATTAGAGCCCATTACGTTGGCTCTGTCATAAGGCTTTACTCAGCAGTGACCTTGGGAGAGGCCATTCCGAAATGAGGTAATATTAGCACCTATAAAGAAACAGCGCGATTACACGTATAAAGCGCCTTCCAAAACACATTAATCCAGAAGGACGCCGTTAAAAGAATAGGCCCGTTTTTACAGAGTGAGCTTTGTCTAGCGGGAGCCGGTGGCAGCCGTTCTTTCTCTTTTTGGTTTAAACTGTTTTTTTACAGTGTCATTCAGAAAAGATGGAGTGGGACAAAAATATACATTCCACATCACCTTGGCAAGGCCGCAGGGAGGGGGTGGTGAAGGCTCCTGATGTTAAAAGGGCGAAGCTGATAAAGGAACCACACTGATCCTCTGTGAAGTTTAGCCCCTCCCATTGCTGTGCTGTAAGGCCTTGTTTCTGCGGAATGTGTGTAGCTGAGTAAGTGGGCTAGAAGTTAGTTGGCCAAAATGAAGAGATATGGTTTTAGTTGGTTCTTAAATGTGAGCTTTGAGTTCGACTGTCTGATAGAAGCTGGCATTGAGTCCCTCTTCATGCTCTGTGTTTAGAACAGGAGGGATATGAGCTCTGTGTTTAGAACAGGAGTGATATGAGCTCTGTGTTCAGAACAGGAGTGATATGAGCCCTGTGTTTATAACAGGGGTGATATGAGCTCTGTGTTTAGAACAGGAGTGATGTGAGCTCTGTGTTTATAACAGGGGTGATATGAGCTCTGTGTTTAGAACAGGAGTGATATGAGCTCTGTGTTTAGAACAGGAGTGATATGAGCTCTGTGTTCAGAACAGGAGTGATATGAGCCCTGTGTTTATAACAGAGGTGATATGAGCTCTGTGTTTATAACAGGAGTGATATGAGCTCTGGGTTTAGAACAGGAGGGATATGAGCTCTGTGTTTATAACAGGGGTGATATAAGCTCTGTGTTTAGAACAGGAGTGATATGAGCCCTG
Source organism: Prochilodus magdalenae (assembly GCA_024036415.1). Lineage (NCBI taxonomy): Eukaryota > Metazoa > Chordata > Actinopteri > Characiformes > Prochilodontidae > Prochilodus > Prochilodus magdalenae. The sequence goes on along the minus strand of JAMWET010000510.1, from coordinate 13,333 downwards.
TGTTTATAACAGAGGTGATATGAGCTCTGTGTTTATAACAGGAGTGATATGAGCTCTGGGTTTAGAACAGGAGTGATGTGAGCTCTGGGTTTAGAACAGGAGTGATGTGAGCTCTAGGTTTAGAACAGGAGTGATGTGAGCTCTGGGTTTAGAACAGCAGTGATATGGGCTCTGGGTTTAGAACAGGAGTGATATGAGCTCTGGGTTTAGAACAGAAGTGATATGAGCTCTGGGTTTAGAACAGGAGTGATATGAGCCCCGTGTTTAGAACAGGAGTGATATGAGCTCTGTGTTTAGATCAGGAGTGATATGAGCTCTGGGTTTAGAACAGGAGTGATATGAGCTCTGGGTTTAGAACAGAAGTGATATGAGCTCTGGGTGTAGAACAGGAGTGATATGAGCTCTGGGTGTAGAACAGGAGTGATATGAGCTCTGGGTGTAGAACAGGAGTGATGTGAGGTCTGGGTTTAGAACAGGATGGATATGAGCTCTGTGTTTAGAACAGGAGTGATATGAGCTCTGTGTTTAGAACAGGAGTGATATGAGCTCTGGGTTTAGATCAGGAGTGATATGAGCTCTGGGTTTAGAACAGGAGTGATGTGAGCTCTGGGTTTAGAACAGGAGTGATATGAGCTCTGGGTTTAGAACAGGAGGGATATGAGCTCTGGGTTTAGATCAGGAGTGATATGAGCTCTGGGTTTAGAACAGGAGTGATATGAGCTCTGGGTGTAGAACAGGAGGGATATGAGCTCTGGGTTTAGATCAGGAGTGATATGAGCTCTGGGTTTAGAACAGGAGTGATATGAGCTCTGGGTTTAGAACAGGAGGGATATGAGCTCTGGGTTTAGATCAGGAGTGATATGAGCTCTGGGTTTAGAACAGGAGTGATATGAGCTCTGGGTTTAAAAGTGGCAATAAGAATGAGTGGCAATTAGAGACCTCCCCCTGAATGTGATTCGCCCTAATCGGCGCGTCATTTGTTTTGAGACCTCCCCCTGAATGTGATGGGCTCTAATCGCCATGCCATTTGTCTTGAGTCCTCCCTCTGACTGTGTTGCGTCCCTATCACCACATCATTTATTTCAGAAACCTCCCCTGATTGCCATCGGTCCTAATTAGCACATTGTTTGTCCTGAGACCTCCCCCTGACTGTGATTGGTCCTAATCACAACAGCATTTGTCCAAACACCCTTCTCCTGACTGTGGCTGGCTCTTATCACCACATCATTCGTCCTCCCTCTGACTCTGATTGGTCCTAATTAGCAGGTCATTAGTCCTGAGACCTCCCTCTGACTGTGATTGGCTCTTATCACCACACCAGTTGTCCAGAGATGCTACCCCTGACTGTCACCGGCTCTAATCACCACATCATTTGTCCGGAGACCTCCCCCTGACTGTGATTGGCCCCAATCATCACAACATTTGTCCTGAGACCTCCCCCTGACTGGGATTTGTCCTCATCATCACATAATTCACTCTGAGACATTGTCAGTAGGACCAATCACAGTCAGGGGGCGGGTCTCTGCAGTCTATTCTTCATGTCCATTCGTATGTGAGCTCCTAATCAATGATAGGACCCCAGGACCCATGTCTTGGATGACTCTACTGCAGCTCTAGTAGCCTTGAAGGCGCCTGCAACCCGAGCTGAAAAAGAAATCTAGGGGAGACATGGAAAATCATAAACTGGGAAACACTAAAGACAAGGAGGAGTGAAGGTTACTGGCCCTTTAACTGAATGTAAAGCCAACATACACATGATTCGATTATAACAGAGCTGGATGCTAACCCCTCTCGCTCTCTCTCACTCAGCCTGTCCTTGACCATCATTCCCCAATAGCTGGCTGGAGGCCATCCCTCTCTCTCACTCTCTCTCTTTCCCAGTAAGAACAGGCTCTCGGCCCACTGGCATCCCCAGAAGGACAAAGCCATTTGCTTAGCATAGAAGTGCCACATGGTCGACCCTGTGTGCGCTGAAGCGCGGTGTGTGTGTGCGCGCGCCTGTGAGTGATGGATAAAGACGTCATGGCATCGGGGGATGAGATATCAATATACAGGCCTGTGGTAAGAACCTGAACCTCAATTTCATCCCTGCAATGGAGTAAGAGAGGTAATAAGAAAAGGCAGGGAGGCACTCGGAGGATGACAACACACACCCGCGCACACTCCCAGTCACCCCAGTGATAGATGAGAGGCTCAGCTGAGGTTTGCAGAAGGAGAAAAAGGCAATTAACGCCGATTTTTGGGGTAAGGAAAAAAAGAGATCGGAGGCAGGAGCGGGGCGAGAGAGAATCTGCAGTACTTCTTCTTTTCACATAAACAAATGAATTTGTCCTCCAACTGAAAGCGTGAAAAATAGATGATTTAAGACACAAACACGGGGAGGATTATCCAGGGAAGCAGTCCAGTACAGCGCACCACTCTGTTTTCCCTCCAGCATAAAGAATTAGCTTGGTAATACAGTTTTCTCCTGTGACGTCCACTTATTTGTGTCAGCTTATGGCCAGTAATATATAACTGATGATAAATTTAGACTGATATGATCAATATTTATTGAGCTACACATACAGAAGTCTGTCTCTCAGTATGGCGTCGGGCCGCCGTGTTCGCTAACCCAACACGCCAGACGTCTCGGTATGGAGCTGTAGAGGTTCCTAATGGTGCCCTGTGATAATCCATCCAATGCAGCTTGAACATCCTCACACAGTTCCTGCAGATGGTGCGGTAGGGGTGGAGGTGGAGGGACACCAGGCCTTCTAGACGTGTGACGACAAACCGTTCATCTTGGTGCTGACCACGGTGCCTCCACACACGGATTCGTTGGGCGTCTCCACCAAGACTAAAGCGGGACTCGTCACTGAAGATGACCCGCTGCCATTCTGAGTCACTCCATGACAGTCTGGTAGCAGTCTTTGGTGATGGTGACGTGGTGGTAAGGACAGTCGTGGTAACGGTCTGTGTGCATGTAGTCCTGCGTGGTGCAGCCGTCTGCCAATGGTGCTGCACTAACAGGATGACTAATGGAAGCCATCACTGCTCAATGAATGCTCGAAATCATGGCTGTTGGGTCAGTCAGGTACAGCAGTAAGTCCCGTCTCTGTTTACGTCACATGTACAGCCGAGCATGAAACTTCATTAGCTTGGCTCCCGATGTCAAACCTACCCACCAAATTTCATTCCTGTTGGTTGATTCCTTTTGGGTGCAGTGAGTGGGTCCCTTCGTTTTCCACTTGCTCATCATCTTACCAAGAAACATAACACTCCGAGCCCTGTATTCCAAGATGATAGTTCTTGACAATTCAGGACTGCAAATGTAACAGATTGGCATGATGAACA
>JAMWET010000510.1:0-7500 GCA_024036415.1 Prochilodus magdalenae | reverse complement strand
CAGCAGCAGACGAGCTATCATCTCTGACTGTCCATCTACAAGGTGGAGCAGCAAGGTAGGAGTGTCTAATAGACTGGACAGTGAGTGGACACAGTGTTTAACAGAGAGAAAGACAAGAGAGGTTTGGGGAAACCGAGTTTGGACGACAAAGTAAGTCACCATTTGGCATTGGCTCTGCTTGTTTGGAATCTCAGTGGTGGTGATACTACGTATTACCAGATACAAGTTTTGCCTAATGGAATACCAAAAATGCAAAATAACTGAATCTGCAGGTGTATGGAAGCGTACGGTCATACGGGTCTACCAGCAGTGGCTAAAATCCCACTCTACAGGGAATTCTCCTCGGAATTGTGCCAGGGAATGCATCCACCAAATCTGGCCTGCACAGTTCTTTAATGCAACAGTGTATGAACATTGATGTGGCCTACATCCAGGAACTTGTCCAGTCCAGGCCCAATCCAATCCCAGCTGGTGGAGGGATTACATGCCATTAGATACATTTCAATCACAGTTGACTCATTTAGTGTTCAGTGAGCTTATATATGTGTATATCATGACATCATGTGCATGGGCATGTGCATTTTCATGAAGAGCTGAGCTGTTGAGTAATCGAGACAGAGCTGTACAACACGATTTGCTGATCAAACAGCTATCCATAATTATTCATAACAAGGAAATTACCGTGTATGGTTTAGTCAATAAACATTTCCTCATTTTTCTCACTATCATAACTTCTTATTGTTTCAGAAACACCTCGGACTGAGAATAAACATAGACTCTGGATACGAGTTCACTAAATATCAATTACTGATGAAACATCTGAATAAATTGGAAAGCGTGTTGTCTTTCTTTGCTGTGGACGGTGGAGCTTAATAATTCATTTCTTCATAAATCAGAACACATAACTTCATGCATTCTTAAATGAAACGGTTGGACAATGAAACTGAAACACCTGTCATTTTAGTGTGGGAGGTCTCATGGCTAAATTGGACCAGCCTGGTGGCCAATCTTCATTGCACATTGCACCAGTAAGAGCAGAGTGTGAAGGTTCAGTTAGCAGGTAAGAGCACAGTTCTGCTCAAAATACTGCAATGCACACAGCATTATGGGTGACATATGTTGTAAAAATGTTTATTATACCTTGTGTTTGTTGACGAATTATCCTTAAATAATGATTACTTAACTTAGCATTCACAACTACATAGTCATTGTGTGAAAGCTTGTATTTTATATGCATCTATATAGAAGATTAACCAGTACTCACATGATATTTACTCCTAAGACATATTAACATATAACATATAGACTTCTATTGTATGGCATGTTACTCACGCTTAAAGGCATTTTTGTTCATGGGAATGAGAGATGAGGCCACTGCATGTTTGTAACTCACTGTTATCAATCATCGACTGGTGCACTCTGTACGAACTGAATTGATACAGAGGAGATTGAAGACGGACAAAGCGGCCTTCTCTCTATGTGTGGGTAACTCCCTAACCTGCAGCTGCCTCAAAGCGGGGGGGTGACGCACACGCACATAGAGAATGCCACACTGTCCAATTCTTAGAGAATACAAAAACACACTCAAGGTCAAGCATGATGGTAGAGTCAGACACGTGAAACTGAGTACTAACACGTGAAATTATGCATATTAACATGAGCTAATCTGTAGAAACGCCTCATCGGCAGGTTTCACGTCATTTGGGGTATAAACATGGAGTCAGATCGGAACGGGGTCAGAACTTTGCTTTGGGACGGCTGTAAAACTGTCTTGAATGTATTAGTTCTCCTGGATCCAGTATTGTTAATTAAATACTTTGGTTTGCTTTCAACTCCACTCCACTTGTCTGCGACTCTTTCCATCCAAACGAACACGCAAGGTGTTGTGCCCCGGAAGAGGGGAGGGGTACGGACAACACTATCTAGATAGTTTTCTACACATACCAGAGTTCAAAAGAGGACAAATTGTTGGTGCACGTCTTGCTGGCGCATCTGTGACCAAGACAGCAAGTCTTTGTGATGCATCAAGAGCCACGGTATCCAGGGTAATGTCAGCATACCAGCATCACGTAGTGACCTGGCCACTATCCTGCAAGAAGAATGGCTTAAACTCCCTCTGACCACTGTGCAGGACTTGTATACGTCATTCCCAAGACGAGCTGACGCTGTATTGGCCGCAAAAGGAGGCCCTACACCATACTAATAAATGAGTGTGGTCTAAAACCAGGTGTTTCAGTTTCACTGTCCAACCCCTGTATATACAATGCATCTCTTATCTACCTATGTGGCGTGACAATAAAAGTGATTTGATTGGATTTGATAATGTAACACTCTATTTAAATATGGCCACGGTAATAAAGCCCAGTAAATTGAATTTGATATTGATTTAGCCAGGGCTTGGGACGACTGCAAGCGATAGAAATGATTACCTGTACTAAAGCCTTGACACTGTGTCTCTTTTCAGTTTTAGCTAAATGTGCTTAGCTGGCTAAGTCTTGATCTCATCAGACTTGATCTGATGCGATATTAATAAAGCACCTAAAGTCAGATTTTTCGAGGCATGAATTAAAGGAGCATTGCACTTAACGAGACAGAGACTAGGAATGCTCTTAATGAATGAACGCTAAGGGGAACGAGCTAACGTGATCTTATGATCTTATTAGCATAATGCTAGCTGAAGCATTCCTCCGAGCCTGGTCCTGGCATAGAGAGGTTTGCTCATTGGTTATGTAATTTAGCTGGGAAGCAGACTCGGTCCAGGACTCCCAATCTTAAATATTGCTATTAATTATCTTCTCTGGGCTGGAAGCTTCATTTTCAGATTAAGACTTGCAGATGGAAGCAGGCAAAGGCGTTTCAGCTATCGTGCTGTGATTAATCGCTCCCTTCCTGTCATCTTTCCACGCAGAGCCTCTTGTTGATGAAGTTTCTTCTAATTAAAGACATAAAGGTTTCGAGGGGATGTGTAAGACTGTTCATGTCAGCCATGTCTGTTGGAATGGAGGGGGTGGGGGGTGGAATGTCACCACTTCATCAGGACGGTAAATCTTGCATGTAGGCATGTTTGGGGAGGGGTGGGGGGGTCGTCACACACTTCTGCAGAATGGGACCCTCAGCCATGATGGATGATGTGCCTTGACAGCTGGTAATCAATCAAAGCTTTTGACAGGTAGCCCACACATAAAGAGAAGCCTCTTCTGACTGGTTGTCATATAGGGGTGAACAATACAGACAGTCAGAACTTCACGTATCCTGGAGTCTGACTAGGCCATGAGGTGAGGACTATGTATCATGATAGTGGAGTCTGACTAGGCCATGAGGTGAGGACTACTGTATGTATCATGATAGTGGAGTCTGACTAGGCCGTGAGGTGAGGCCTATGTATCGTGATAGTGGAGTCTGACTAGGCCATGAGGTGAGGCCTATGTATCGTGATAGTGGAGTCTGACTAGGCCATGAGGTGAGGCCTATGTATCGTGATAGTGGAGTCTGACTAGGCCATGAGGTGAGGTCTATGTATCGTGATAGTAGAGTCTGACTAGGCTGTGAGGTGAGGCCTATGGATCGTGATAGTAGAGTCTGACTAGGCTGTGAGGTGAGGTCTATGTATCGTGATAGTAGAGTCTGACTAGGCTGTGAGGTGAGGCCTATGGATCGTGATAGTGGAGTCTGAGGTGAGGGCTATGTATCGTGATAGCGGAGTCTGACTAGGCCGTGAGGTGAGGTCTATGTATGTATCGTGATAGTGGAGTCTGACTAGGCCGTGAGGTGAGAGCTACGTATCGTGACAGTGGAGTCTGACTAGGCTGTGAGGTGAGGACTATGTATCGTGATAGTGGAGTCTGACTAGGCCGTGAGGTGAGGACTATGTTTCGTGATAGTGGAGTCTGACTAGGCCGTGAGGTGAGGCCTATGGATCGTGATAGTGGAGTCTGACTAGGCCATGAGGTGAGGCCTATGGATCGTGATAGTGGAGTCTGACTAGGCCATGAGGTGAGGCCTATGTATCGTGATAGTGGAGTCTGACTAGGCCATGAGGTGAGGCCTATGGATCGTGATAGTGGAGTCTGACTAGGCCATGAGGTGAGGCCTATGTTTCGTGATAGTGGAGTCTGACTAGGCGGTGAGGTGAGGCCTATGTATTGTGATAGTGGAGTCTGACTAGGCCATGAGGTGAGGCCTATGTATTGTGATAGTGGAGTCTGACTAGGCCATGAGGTGAGGCCTATGTATTGTGATAGTGGAGTCTGACTCGGCCGTGAGGTGAGACCTATGTATCGTGATTTTGGAGTCTGACTCGGCCGTGAGGTGAGGCCGATGTATTGTGATAGCGGACTCTGACTAGGCCGTGAGGTGAGGACTATGGATCGTGATAGTGGAGTCTGACTAGGCCATGAGGTGAGGCCCATGGATCGTGATAGTAGGGTCCCACTAGGCCGTGAGGTGAGGTGACCAGGATGCACGGAGATGACTTCACATCATGAGAGCCGAGTTTGACTAGACCTTTGGGAAATTTGCATTGTGACAGCGGAAGTTGACTGGACCAGGAAATTATACATCAGATGTAACCTGAGTTTGTCTTTCAGTAAATTGGGTTTGTGTGTGTGGTGTGTGTTTGGTGTGTGTGTGTGTGTTATGTTTAATTAGCATTGTATCATGATAGCGAGTAATGAACATTATATTCCATATGCATTATGCATATTCATGCCTTCTGTACAGCTACCCATAACTAAAGGGACAAACGGAACATTACATTAATTCATGTGAGGGCATGGAATATGATCTAATCACAGCACAGTCTATATGAAAAGATTAAAAGTTCAGATTTTTGGTAAACGCCATACCAGACTCCTAGGATGTCTTGGACAAACACACAGAACACACACACACTCACTCCGGAGAGAGGAAGTTCCTCCCCACAGAGTCGGTACCAGTACGGAAACAGGAGGTGAGCATGTGTGGTTAGATAAACTGAACTCCTGCAGATACACCAGGCCCCAAGACTTACACTCGTACCGTAATAATAATCATCTCATAAATTCATACAAATGAGAAAAAGAGAAAGCGCGGGGGAGATAAAATACTTAGCGGAATCAGTAAGGAGCAGTCCTGGAGGAGTTAGCGGCGGTTAGCCACAGAACCATTAGAGGAATTAACGCAGGCCCAGCTTGGAGTTTGTAAGCCTTGTGTTTGACATACGGCCTAAATCCTCTTCCCCAGAAAGAAGAACTTTCCGAATGTGTTCTGGGGTCACGTAACTTTGGCTCAGGGGTTTATCTGGCAAGACTTAATTATAACGTTTCACATGCGTTTATAGTTTTTGGCAGTTGTTGCATGAAAACTTGCTAAACCTCCTGAAAACAAGCTTGTTTGCTGAACAGAATGCGAAACTTAGATTAGCGCACTTAACAAGTCAGCTGTTATAGACTGTGCTATAGAGGTGTGGTTATATAGAGTCATTATACAGTTATTATATATACACATTATTGAATTATAGTTATGTTCAGAATAGGGGAAAACAAGAATGCCTGTAACAGAATTACAGAATTCGGATGTTTTTAAAAAAATGATACCAGTATTGTGTTAGATTAGATTATTAGATTAGATTAGATTAGATTAATTATACATTATATATATATATATATATATATATATATATATATATATATATATATATATATATATATATATATATGCTCATCATCAAAAGAACAGTTGGACAAACTTGGTGGGTAGGTGGTTTTGATATCATGAGAGTTTCACACTCGGCCAGTAATGTGACTTAAGCAAGGACGGGCCTTATCACTGCACCTGGCTCACCCAACAGCCACCGTTACAGACATCCAGTGAGGTGTACTGCCCTCCATGAGTGCCAGCACCATTGGCAGATTACTACACAATGCAGGATTGTGAGATGTGAGGATGTTCAAGCTGCATGGGATGGATTACCACAGGACACCATTAGAACCTCTACAGCTCCATACCGAGACGTCTGGGGTGTTGGGTAAGCAAACATGGCGGCCTGACCCCACACTGAGAGACAGACTTCTGTATGTGTAGCTCAATAAATATTGATCATATCAGTCTAAATTTATCATCAGTTATTGATCCTGGTCACCTTTATCTTCCTTCCCAACAGACCCGCACTCCCACACCTCCTTCTGGGTGCAGCAATATCTATACATGTATAAAATCCTGTGATAGATCTCTCTCTCTCTCTCTTCATCATGTGAGGACTATATATATATATATATATATATATATATATATATATATATATATATATATATATATATATATATATATATATATACACATATATTTATATCGTCGCTGTCCAAAGAAAAACATGTATCTCCATTTTTGTTGATTTTTACTTTTATGCTTCATTTGATCACATGAGCTGATATTTACACTGTGCAGAAATTTCATGAAGAACGGACCAACAGAAATAGCCCAAAACTGTTTGGAAAGACGTCTGGTTCCATTGACTTATCCCATTCAAATCAAATGAGGTTTTGGTGCCTCCTCCTGTAAAAGGACGCCATCTCTTGAGATACCTATTTTTCTTTTTGGCCAGCGCGACGATGTGTGTGCGTATAGGTATATATATATATATACTATATATATAATATATAATATACTCAATTTATATATATATCTATTAATATATATGCATGCAGTATATTACTATCTCTGCATGTAATGTATAGTATAGCTCAATCTACCTTAGAAAAAGAATACTGCAATCTGCAAAGACATCTGCTGCTCCTAAGGCCCTGCAGGTGGTCTATGGGTGGTGGCATGCCTGGTGCCAACCCCAGGAATTGTGTTAGGTCACCGGGATTGGATGACCTTTGAAGTGGGTGGGGGCCAGTTGGGGTCTGCAGCACTCCCCTACTGGCTTGCCATGCCAGTGGTATTCGTGGCCATGCAGAGGCTAACGGAGGGCGCGTGTAGATATTTGTGACTGTTGGAGATTAGTAGTGCACAGGTTGTTGGAGTAATTGTGCTGGTGGAGGTTTTTCTCTGTGTGTGTGTGTTGTCCACCCTCCACCCCCTACCCCTGGCCTGTGTTGGGTTCAGTGCTTACAGTGCTCACCGTGCTTATCTGCTCTGTTGGGTCATATTCTCTGCTGCGTTTAAAGGGATCCTATAACAGCTATTCTATTGGTGTGGCTATTTTAGCGTTTAGCTTTGAGGGCTTAATCTGGTAGCGCTCGCAACCACTGGATGGTTGTTTTACGTATTGAATGTATCTAGTTCTAATTAAAGTAAGATTCATTCGTTATGATGTGATGCGTGTGAATGCCAGGCCGGACACGCGCATATAACTCATCAGCGGAGCAGCGCTGCTCATCATGAAGGCTGGTTTGTTGTTGGTGTGGAAGCGCTGTGACGGTGCTGCAGGACAGGCTCCATGTTTGAGCTCATTACAGGAAACAAAGAAATTTGGGGGGGGAAAAAGGGGGGGGCCCTTTTCCGCTGGACCTTCATGTC